>JAMXBD010004415.1:0-64083 GCA_024138025.1 Combretum micranthum
TTCCAAAGTCATCCGAATTTACATAAGTTCATATTTTGAAAAGTATTTTCCTTTTCGACTTTATTAACTTATCTAACCATAGATCTATATGCTAGGAAGATTATTACTAAAGACAAAAGCATTAAAGACTATTAATGCATATAAACACAAAATAATGATGAGATCTTAAATGCCTACATGAACATGATTAGCAAAATGATAGATCTATTATTCCATATGCTCAAATGAGTTTTGAAACATAAAACTAATATTTTTCTAAAAGATCTTTTGTTTAAAACCACTTTTTGTTGGAAGATCATAAAGCTTTTGGCATGAAAGCTTCTTAAATACAAGATCTACTTGTGATGGTTTGGTATTCTTGTTTTGATATTTCCTGTCCCTATCAAGTGATCATGGAGACATTTAGTTGGAAATATCTAAGAATGACCTAGCCATTACAAGGATCTATGAGTAGAAGGAGTAGAAGCTCATTACTTAGAGTAAAATAGGATATGATGAAAGAAAAAGAAAGTTATGTGTGTGTGTGTATGGGGTATGAAGGCCACGGCATAGAAGGAAAAAATGAGAAAAAGGGAGCTCTTTTACCTTTGAAAGTTTGGAAAAGGAAAGAATGAAGAGAAGAGAGAAAAAGTAGTTTATATAGCATATGAAGTTAGGTTAAATGGGGTTAAAATAAATTTAAAAAATTGTAAATGAAGCTTGTGGGGGGAGGTCACCACGCCGGCACTATTCATGGAGGAGGAAAAAGAAAGTTTGATTTTCTTTTTGTTTTGATTGATTTTATCTTTGATTTGATTTAAGTACCATTTGTCATAATTGTAATGAAGTTTAAGGGACAAAAAGCATGGAGAAAGGGATTGATTTGAGTGATGGTAAGAGTTGAATTGTAGAGTGTGCTAATAGGTAGACTAGGTGGTACTTTGTGAATAGTGAGGAATAGTTGACAAGACAATTTAATTCCGGTAGTAATGGAATACGAATAAAAAGGCTATAATGTATTTTTCGTAAGCCGGAAAATTATGAAAAATATATTTTTGAAATCCTTATTTTTATTTCGATTCAAATGAGTATTCATAAAGAAATTTTTGAAATTCTAGTTTCGGGGCACGCTTTTCTATAATGGGTCTCGGGATGACTCGGAATTGAAATTTTCTTAAAATCTGATCTTTTCTTGTTTCGAAATATAATCAAGAACTATATTCAAAATTAATTTTGCTTATAAAAGTTTCTTATTTGGAAACCGAGGAAAAGCCGGAATTAGGGTTTCTAGGTCTTTCTCAGAAAGCTTGAACTAAACCGGTTTAGGGTTTCATTTTCTGGTTTTCGAAGTTTACTTGATTACTAGGAAAACCGGGTATACATTATAAAAATAATAAAATAGTGTAATGAAATAAAATGAATAGTGCAAAAGAATAATCAATTATCGGTAGAAATGAAAATACGGTAAAAAGGTTATAACTGTAACTTTTATAGCCCGAAAAATTATATAACTGATATATTTAGAAATCTTATAAAATTACGAGTCTAACGGTACTAATGGTATGTTTTTGATATCTCGAGCTCCGGGACACGCTTTTGAAAGTCTGTATCCGAACGGGTTCGAGATAGGTCAAAAATTTACCAATATGATATTTTTAAACAAACTTATATTACTACGAGCTATTCTACTTATTTAAACTACACCCCGGCCTCTAGGGTTAAAGGAGCTAGATTGCCAGACTTAAGCTATTGTATTCCGATTAGGGTTTCCGGGTGATTTTTCCGGTTTAGATCCTTGCCAATTTGGAAACTGATATTTATGTTCATATAACATATTTAATTTGAGAAATTTATTTTAAATTTTATTTTTGTAAGTATTTAATAATTCTTAATGTTTTCGGAATCCTTTAATTGGGTTTCATTTCCGAAAGTTAATCATTATTTACTTTCTAATAATTTGTTTTTGGGCTTTATATTACCTGATTTTGTAAGCCGGAGCTAAATATGGAATTTTTCGTACGTCGTGGTTTTGAATTTGAAAACCACTGAGTTCTTATTTTATTGTTTAAAGATTTTCATTTTCTCAAGATTGAGAAGTTTTTAAATTCGCTCGTGATTTAGGACTTGTCGAAATTCGGTTTTAATTTGGAGTGATTTTTAGGGTTCATTTTCGAAGTTCATTTTGAAATTATTTATTGAAATTTTATGGGGCTTACAGCTTCTACTTTCTTATGTAGCTGTATATACAATATTGTGCTTATAATCCATATTTCCTTAAATAATATGGTCATCATCGTTTTAATTTCTTATCATCGTGATCATCTTGATGGGATTGAAATCAAGAGATCTCATTGTTTCATTTTATAATTATTGCTTGTGAAGATCTCATGGAGTTTAGTAATTGAGGTTTGATCACTGAAATTTTAACTTTGTGTAAAGATCGTAGTAGATTTCGACCTTTCAAAGTTCTTTATTTACAAGAAGTTGTATGAGGATTGGCTTGGAATTCGTTAAATTAATCGAGTTTTGTTTTAGTTTTCATCATTGGCTCATTCTAGCTTTTAATGTTCTAGTGCTTTCCTATTTTTAGTCTAGCCACTTAATCCAAGGGTATTTCTAACAACCTATCTCTTTGATTCTGTAAAGACCCAGTCCTCTAAATCCCGAGATTTAGAGTACCGAATCCCCAACCACATATAACGTTTGCACATTATATGTAAGGTTGTCCTAAAACTAACAGTTTATGAAAATTATTTGATCAAAGTCACTAAACTTTGTAAAGAGATTTTAAACAAAACATGATTGCTAACAAAAGCAATCTATACATACATTTACATCATAGAGACATTGTTTAGTGCCAATACATGACACTACAAAAATTACATGTTTTCTCAAAACATAAGAATCCTAAGGGATCTTAGGTCATTACAAAAAGAATTTGGCTTAACTAACAAGCCATCTATACATAACTTCTCCTTCGCAAAAAGTCTTCCAAAAGTCCAGGGTGATCGAATCCTATTCGTCCCACTCATCCAGAAATCTCTCGAAATCGGACCCATAGCCCAAGTCATCATAATACTCGTCTCCAATACCTGCAAAGCAGCAAAAGTGAGCCAGAGGCCCAGTACACAATAACCGATGCAAAACATATCATCAATTCGATGTAATGCATCATAGATCAAGTGGTTATCTTTATTACATTTTTATTCACAAATCAACAAGAGGGTATTCAAACCCCGGTCACACTTCGGGAATTCGGGGATCCTGAGTAACAGCAGTTGCTCAGGGGTTGATATAAGCAGTCCGAATACTTATATCTCCTATATCTATTTCGTGAAGATAATAGCTTCATTTAGGGTTTAAAAGCCGTTGCCCGACTCTACTTAAACTCAGTCCATAACATGAGCCTAGTTCACAAGTTCCCATAAACCTTGAACTAAATCATGGTATTTCCCCTAAGTTTAAGCAAACGTTACACAGATACAATTCCCCCTATCGGCTACCCACTTAACCAAAAGAATCGCTATTGCATCATAGCGTACCATTGCATCATGGTAAAGTCATTGCATCATGACTTGGTTAAGTGCCTAGCTAACATGTCATTGCATCATGACAGGTTTGCTGCTCCTCGGACCAGATTAAACAGCGTAAGACATCCAATTCATTCAAATGTTAAGTCGAATCAATTTAGGTCAAATTAGAAATGTTTGGTCCTAGCAAACATCAAATAAGTTATTGCGTACCTGAACCGTTAGTATATAACTAGGATCTCTCGGTGGTGAACTAACGAAGAATCCTTAACTGTAATAGAAATATCACAATAATCAATAAATCAACAAGTTTAGATCTCATTATCACAAATATACACATATTATATCCATATATCACAATTTATCAAAGAAATCTAAATAATTGAATACAAGGTCATAAATAAGCATTTAAACATCCTATTACATTCTAAATCGCTTAACAAATACTTAATTGCTCAAATAACAACTTTGGAAAATTTTTAGAAAAAGATCTTAAAATTGAAAAACACAGGGATACGCCAGTACTCAACGCCGGCGGCGTTGAGCCGGTGTTCAATGTTCTGAAAAAGCACACTGCCAATGCTGGCAGCGTTCAATAGTACGCCGTCAGCCTTTGCACCCTACGCCGGCTGACTTTCCTAGTGAAAGCTGGCAGCGTTCAGTCGGCTTTAAGAAATTTGATTCTGTGGACTATCAACACCGCCTCTACGCCCGCGGCGTAGATACTCAAATTGCGGCGTACGTTCTGAAGAACAGACGCTGGCAAATCCTTAGCATAAAAGCCGGCGGCGTAACAAACGGCGTTAGGAAAATCGATTCTGTGGGCTTTCTACATCGCCTCTACGCCGGCGGCGTAGACTCCCCAGATGCCGACGTACGTTTTAAAAACAGGCTTAAACAAGAGAATTCAAATCCCCTGTTTTCAACTTTGAAAAATTCTATCTTAATACATTCTAACCTTCCTCAACTACACTTCCAACTTCATGTACTCAATCCTATTTATAACACCCAATCCTATCAACTTAAAAACAAGAATTCAACACAATTAAACACTTCAACTCCACATCAAACCAATCTAGATTTCTCTACACAATTTCTCTTCACTTACTCCCCACACTTCATATCACTTCAACCATGCATGCACAAACTCACATACTCATATAACTCATTCATAACTCATACAAAGCATGAACAAACAATTTGACCAACATTGAACTCAATTCATCCAATAACCCTACAACTACTTCAAGAAAGGGAAACAAAACAATAATCACAATTAAATCCACTCATATGTAAATGCTTTGCCTTGGAGAGAGCTTGTTTTCCAAAGCTTGCTATTGCCCTTAATTTAAGCTTGAAATTGGAGATGGAGAGGGAAATGGAAGAAGAAAAGAAAAGGAAGAAGAAAAGGAAAATTCGGATAAAATTTGAGCTGCCCCAAAAGTAGGTTAATTAAGCAAAATTTGACTTTAAACATATACCAAATTTACCCCTTAATGCATATATTAACTTAGATGCATTTGGCATGAATTTGAACTTCATTTGGGCTTATATTTGAGCAATAATGCTATCTTAAATAAAAGAAACTCTATCAATTAACCTTTAACAAAAATTGAAGTTGATTTATAAATCTAACTTAACTTAACCTTTTTAATGTATAAAAGACAACATTAATACTTTCATTACACACACATTAATGCATATAGAACAAAATATTAATGACCACATATACCTATGCAAAATCATATATCTTAGACTACTAACAACATAACCATGCTCATTCAATTCAACAATTTAAAATAAATAAATAAACACATGATATTTGAATAAAATTGAAATCTAAGTCATTTCAGATTCTATTGACAGGAAAGAATATGCGATATTCTAAGGGTATAGCGCTAACCTGATACCGAGTTGCATATTTGATCCTCGCTTCCCTCCATGGCAAAGGACTCCAGCTCCTCATCACTAGCTTCTTCATACACTCCATATGGGGTGAGGGTTGTGGACTAGATTTGAGGATGTAGATGTTCTTGAAGAACCTCGATTCCCTTTTCCTTTGTTGCTTTTATTCCTATTATATCTCTTCCTCTTCTTCCTTGGTAGATCCAGCGAAGCAACATGCGGGTTATCCCGTTCAGGGCATGTTTTAGCCAAATATCCAGTTTTTGTGCAAAGAAAGCATCCGATGGTCATCTTTTTGGGACACTTCTCAACTTTGTGACCAGGGTCCCTACAGAGATAGCACTTGAATTGAAGTTGTGGACACTATATAGGGTAATGCTCTTTCTTACATCTCTAACATTGTATCTTATCCAATATTATGTCTTCTTCCTTGTTTGGGTCATCATCCTAGGGAAGTGTTCTGACATTTTGACTCAGGGTCATTGCAACATAGAACTCCATTTCCTTATTATTTCTTTCTTGCCTTCTCCTTTGAGCATTTTCTATTATCCGTGCTCTTTCTAGCAATACTTGATAACTCCTTATATCAAATTCTTCCAACTAAGTCCGAAGGTCTTCTTTGAAACCATTCAGAAACACTTGTCTTTTGAGTTCCTCACTTTGTTTATATGATTCCGGAGCATATTGCAATAATCTACTGAACTCGGTTTCGTACTGTTCCACACTATGATGTCTTTGTGAGATGTTGAGGAAATCTACACTGTACTGGACTCTTAAGCTCATGGGGAAATATTTGTCTAAAAACTCATATTTAAACATCTCCCACGTAACTGGAGGTTTCAACTCTCTTTCCTTAGATTCCCACCATACTCGAGCATGTAAGCGGAGCATATAAGTTCCATAATTGACTCTCAGACGGTGTGGTATTTCAAAAGCATTAAAGGACCTCTCAATGTGTGCCAACCAATCCTCTGCCTCATCTGGTTTTCCAAAAACTCCGTCGAAATACTGGTTACACTTTATGAAGCATGGTAAGAGACTTTGGTGGTATTGGGGTGATGGGGGTTCATCTTGTGTTGTTTCTTGCTCATATCTCATAGGTGTAGACATTGAACTTACTTGAGTCTGTTGCATGTAGCTTCTTATCTGACTAGTAAGCCGTTCAATCTCTATTGAAGCATTTCCCCCTTGGTTAGGTGGTTCGGGTATCGCTTGGTGCTCGGGTCCTAAAGGAGTCATGACGGTTTCTTGCTGTGGTTGGGTATGTCTCCTACAATTTTATTAAGCTCAGGTAAAAATTCTAAATCTTTTATTACGTCTTAAGGCGGTAAAGAACTTAAAGAAACTTATTGGAAATACAGAACACGGAAATGCAGAAATAAAAACATATATAAGAAATATTGAAATTCTACTGAAATCAAAATCGATATACAGAACTTCATAAATTCAAAACGAAATACATGAAATCAAGAGAAGATGTAAATCTTGCATTACAAAAGTTCAAAGAAAGGATGCAAAACATACATTAGAATTAATTCATGAACTAGATGATAAACACAACATCGGTTTATATTTTCAAAACTTTTTTGTCCTTTTCACTCGAAAATTCTTCGCTCCTAACACTCAACGAAAGATCTATTGATATTCCTAGGAGACTGACTTCTTCCAAACAAAGGCAGCTATCCAGTTGTTAATTCTTATGGGGGCATCTACTCGCCCGGTGTCCTGACTGTTTGCAGATGAAGCACTTTAGGGTTTTCTTTCCTGGACAGTCCATAATCTTATGCTCGAGATGTCCACAGAGGTAACACCTGTGCTTCACTGTGGATACTGTCTTAGATAATGACTTTCCTTGCACTTCCAACAATTGATCTTACGCCTCTTAAAAGGTTCATTCTTAACTGTTAGGCTAGTTGTCTTATACCTTCTGACTTTGGAGCTTAGACTAGCCATGACAGAAGGAGTCTCAACTCTTTGCATTGTCACTGGCTGGGGTCCTCTCACCTGAACCGGCACATTCCTAATAAGTGTTTGTTGTAAGAGGAGATTTTGTGTATCCACCAAACACCCTATAAGGTCTATAACTTGTCGCATTGGATCTTGTGGTGGTGGAGTGTCTCTCACTTGTTGTTCATCGGGAAGGTTAATCGACTGTTGCGTGTTCTCCTCAGGTAGTCTCCTAGAAACAAGACGAAACGGTCACATTAGCCTAATTATACTACTCACAAGTTGCTTATGGTTTAGAAAAAAAAAAGAGTTATAACCTTTTAATTTTCTTTAAACTTGTTTATTTAGAAAAACGTGAAAGCACGCAATTAATCCTTCCCACCTAGTGGTCTTATAGATCAAAGGGTAATCTAGCATCTCCATTATTGGCTTGAACTAAGAGTCGGGTAAGGTCACTTACTGTCACGCCCCAAAGTGTGCCCTACACGTGACAGTCCGCCACACACAATGTTTAAACTCAAGTAAGACAACCTTAGTCTCCTCCATGAGTTTGAACATCGGTGTAAGGCTCACTCTCAACATACATAGACCATACTTTGCTTCGTAGTAGTTTAAGGAGACATACATAGCAACAAGAATATAAATCATGACCATCTACAGAGAATTATTCTATTACATAAACTAGGGGCATACCCCCAATAATAATGCTAAGAATTCTCCAGCTCACAAATTTCCTTGTATTATTCTCGGACACTGGTTCCTAGAAACAAGATTAGAAGTCCATTTCTACTTTCAAGACCCGGCCTTAACCAAAACTCCTCAACCTTTGAGAGCTGTACCTGATGTCCACGGTCCTCGAGATAACCAAAGGTATTCATACTGCAACAGGAAACTATGGGGGTATAAGCTACACTAGCTTAGTGAGTGAAAACTTCCGAATCACAATTAATACAAAACATCCAAGCAAGTGATTAATCAACCAAATGAAATGCATCAAACGAGTGAGTTCAACAAACATATGACCAGTCGGAAATCATATGTGGATGGACTTGTGCCCTGCATCCCGGGTTAGCAGATTTACGAATCCTGCGGTACGACGCCGTTTAAGCTCACAGTCAACTGAACAATATTTCGTTCTATGGATCACGATTAACCAACGTATATTCGTTTTATGGATCACGATTAACCAACATGTATTCGTTTTATGGATCACGAAAAATCAACAAATGCTAATGCTCCATCCCCATCGTGATATGAATGAATCCAATTATAATTGAAGTCGAATATGGATTAATTCAATTCTTTTAGGTGACCAACAATTATTCGCAGACAATCGATATAAATTCTAGCTAAACAAGAAATAGCTTAGCACCCGTTTCGATATTCCTTAAGTTCCATTCACACATCAACAGCAAACAATATATAATTCCCATATACCCCATCATGCATAATCATCTTTTTATCTTTGTCTAAACAACTAGTGCCACTATCAGTATAATCACAAGCAATAATTGAGAACGGAAGTAGTACTCACTCGCCATGGTACGCCGATCTCTTAATAACGGTAGTCGGGTGATAGGTGTCGTCGTACTCAGAATCACCTACCAATAAAAATAATCCTAATGAGATTCTCATCATTTAACTAATCCAAGCTATGCATCCAAACTAGATGAATTCGGAATTCGCGCTATTTGCGGAAGTTTCGACTAAAACGGCCATAACTTGGTCATTTTAACTCGGAATTTCGCAAATTTTATATCGATCTCTATCTACTTCGAAAGATCTATCTATTTCTAGTATTATTTCAAGTTTTGAAAACATTAGGGTTACGGAACAGTAGGATCAGTTCTGTTCCGTAATTTCTGCAATTCCGAAAATTGTTTTGCATTTGATAAAATGTTCCTAGTTGATAATTCATGTATAGATGGTACATGAATGAATTCCTAATACGAATATCATGTAATGAGCTCAATATATGCATGGTTTTGATGATCTTTGATGATGGACTCTTATGATCTCTTAATTATTAGGATTTTCCTTAATGACTACTTATAGAAAGCTATTATTTCCAACCCTACATTCCCTAGGGTTTTCATTCTTTCTTCTTGAAATTTGCTTGTTATCCAACTAGAAATAAGTTCCCAATATGTATACTAATCATGACCTTCATTTATGCATAAAAGTCCACATTTTTCATTGGGTAACCATGTCTTTGAACAAGCTACTTATAAAAATCCGAATTTTGTAAATTCCATTTTCTTGCATTTTCTTTATGAGAAAACTTGTTTAATGCATCAAAAATTGAAGCCTCATTATATCTATTATCTAAGGACTCCATTTAACTCATAAAACATCCAATTTAAACTTGAATACTAGGTGTTCATGTAGGCATGACTCTAAATTACGAATTTAACTATCAACCCATATATCAATATTTTTCATTCTAACTCCACTACTTGTTTTACATTTTTCTTATGCCTAAACCCATTTTAAGAATGACCACCTCAGTTACGCGAAGGCTTCCATACTATGTACAAGGCGTCTAACACATAAAGGAGACACATCGGAATGATACATTTTATGTTGATACAATTGAGTAACAATGTAAAGGAAATAAAATCCACTATACTTTGATGCACACCACTACACTTCAAAATACAAATCATTCAACTTCAATTACATTCATCCATAGACTTCCCTACCTAAACTATTACAAGATAAATCATAAAACTAGTTGATAACTTCAACATTCTCATTTCTTGCCGTAATCCTGAAGCCATTCTCGGCTTCAACCATCTCGGTCCCCACTTTGCATTCTTGAGATAACATGTTCATTTAAACAACTATTGGGGTATAAGCTACACTAGCTTAGTGAGAATTCCCTTAGTTCCGTACCAGAACAAGCAAGCATTAATCAATCATATGCTATGCATGAACAAACACGTGAGCAAGCAATTATGTATGGGTATCCGGAACCCACACACAGAACGGATTTACGCCCTCCGTATCTTGGGTTAGGGATGGTATTGAAGTCTACACGACTGCTGCTAGTCCCCAAGCCCTCGGCTCATAGCACTCGCCTCGGCTAGGCTCACACATGGAATGCATCCCCGATGCGCCTTAGTTTCCTATGAATGAGCTCTAATCTCGGGTCTCATTATCCAAACGAGTCTTCGGACCATACCGATCGACCTGCGTAGAAGTAGCACGTTACCAAATGCAATATGTCCGATGCAATGCATGATTAATTTACTTTTTGCTTAGGTCAAAATATTTATACATTCTTTAGAGTGACCAGCCAATATCATACACATAACAGAAATAATATGAACGGTGCAGTTATCCAATCAAATCGTGGTTTCGATATGCTTTAGTATTCTTTGGCATACATTTATCACAGCCTCATCATATCCCCATCCCAATTCGTATCGATTTTTATCTTGTTCCTATAATCTAATACAACTAACTACAAGCACAATCAAGGTAACAAAACAAGGAGAAAACTCACTCGGCCATTGGATCACCGGTCTTCTAGTAATAGTAATCTGGTGGTAGGAAATCGTCGAATTCGGGATCACCTAACAAGGAAGAAATACTCTAATAAGTATTTCAACTCAAACTAATCCAAACGATTTTATACGAACTATCAAATTCGTAATTCTCGTCCTAAGCGGGAATTCCAACTTAAAACGGCCATAACTTGGTCATTTTAACTCGGAATCTCGCAAATTATATATCGATTTTTATCTACTTCGAAAGATCTGTCTAATTCTAATATTATTTTCAAGTTTTGAAAACTTTGAAGCTTCGAAAAGTTCGGATCAGATTAGGGCAGCAACAATTATAACTTCCGAAAGGTAGTTTTGTAAATGTCTGTAATGTTCCTACTATATAAATTAGCTATACATGCAATATGAGTGATTTCCTAATATGAATGACATGAGATGAGCTTAATGTATGCATGATCTTGATGATTTTTGCTAAAAGGAAATTTTATAACTTTTTATTTTGCAAGACTATTATAATAATTACTCATGAAAAATCTAGTTTTCTAACTTTTATCATTTCCATTTGTTTGTCCTCACTTTCTCAACACAAAAAATGTTTAGTGTTACTATATGTAAAAACTTCATCTTCCATCATGTCACATCTTACCTCCATTGAGAGGGGAACCAAGTCAAGAACATATAACATATTGAGCTGTCTCTATGATGTGCTGTATTAGTATTGAATTTTAAAGCATCTTTCTAGCAAGCGTACTAGGCCTTCTATGTAATGTAGCATGAATAAAGTGTCGATCCCACGGAGATTTACTAACTACTAGACAATTATCAACTAATACTAATATCTAGGCAATTGATCTTTTTAAGATGATTAGATTAAACTAAATTATCTAATTAATTATCTATATGAATGCAATGAGCTTTTTAAAGAAAGGGATATGGTGGAAAAATGTGGAAGGAGCAGAATCCACTTTAAACTATTGCCAATCAACTTGAACTCATGTTATAATGATAATTAAATTCATGAACATTCATAAGAAATTGTCAAGATTTAAAAACAGAGTTTAAAAACCTTTTAAACCACAAAACAATTTAATAACTTCCGCTAAATAAATTATTAGTGGAATCAAAATTACAATTATAAATCTTCCGATTCTATAATTGACTAATACTTTATATTAACATCTCCTAATTCCTTAGTGAGAAATCAACATAAAACATTGCATTAATATTCATGGACAATTTCTAAATTAGATTAAACTCCGCCGCTTCCGCAATTGCAATTTAATCTCAATTTATGAATTCATATGAACCCTAATTTCCCTTCCGAGTTATTAGAATTCTTATACACCAAAAGTATGATGAATAATCAGAATTCAATATGAATATTTCATAATTCTAACTATCTTATAACATGCATTCAAAATCATTTTAGCATGTTTAAAATTTCATCAACTTCCCACAAAAAGAATTTAGCTACTCATGGATGATGATTCAACAATCAGATAAGAAATTGCAAATGATTTCATTATGATCAAAATATTCAGATATATGAATTGCATAAAAGAAATAAGATTAGATATCACCAATTCAAAATACCAAAGCTTCACTTGCAACTTCTTGAATAACTTCAAATATCTCTTCAAAAATCTCTATGGAATGCTTGTTTTAATCTATTCTAAAGCTACTAGGATTGTGGAATGGATGATTGGATGCTTCTGAAAGTGAGGAGAAGACCCCCTATTTATAGGAAAAATTTCGTGCAAAACATTAAATGATCTTTGCTGTTTCACATTGTACGCCGGCAGTTATGGATCCTATGCCGGCAGCTTTGAGGCGGCTTTGAATGTAGTTTAAACTTATGCTGGGCAAAGCTGGCAGTGCTGCAACGGCCTTGAATGTAAGCTGTCTGAACGCCGGCGGCTTTGAATGATGAATTGCCGGCCTTGACTTCAATTTTTCCTCTTTTCAATTCAAATTCTCTTGTTTTGATTTCTTTGTCCAATTTAGTCCTGAAACATAAAATTTAATCAAAACAAATATCCATTATAGCTCTTTTGATCATCAATATTTGTATAAAATATGATCTTATCACTCTATGGGTTGAAAACTTTTTAACAATGTTTAGCTCTTGCAAAATCATGGTGGCCCTTATTAAGAACACACCAACCTTTTTTATTCTAGCATACATTATAAATATGCTCATCATAGCTTGATCAAAATCCACCTTCATTTTACCATTAAAACTTGGAATCATCAAATGAATTGTCATACCCACAAAATTCTTAATCAACCCTGATACAACTCCAATTGTTTCCTTCTCTATGTCAAGAATATATTCTTATGAATTGACATCTTCAATAAGGTAAGCATGGTCTTCATATTAAACACAATACTTGTGTTTTTGCTCTATCTTTTGTCAATTGATCTCTAAATCTTTTAGAAGGTTGAGTACAGATTGATTGTTCGAACAAATGGCTTAAATTTCATGTATGAATTAAGGTTAAAGTTTCTAATCATTAGACTAAGAATCCATTTTTATCTTTAAGTTAGTGATAGTTTTTTATAGCTTAATTGTTAAAATAAAAGAAAAAATGATCAGTTGGGTAATTTGATTTATGAACTGAGTTGGGAAACATAAGACAAATTTGTCACATTAACAAATAAATATGACATGATTTGTCATGTAATTATTTTTTTTTCATGTTAGAAAAATGACACAAGTTTAGCTGCCAATGCACTAAATTGTGAACCACATAAATTTTGGGATTGAAGTGCTATGTTTTTAAAACGGAGGACCGTATAATTTTTAAAATTTTTTAAAGGGGCATCTACGAATTTTTTTTTAAAAAAAAAAGGAAAATAGAAAAAAACTAATATATCTTTCTTGATCCCTGAAGCAAATGACCCCGAAGTCGCGAATTAACACTAGAATGTAATGGAGCTGCGAGTCTCGTGTTCTGTTTTCGAGTCTTTGACGTGCTGAGTTTTATACTGTAGTAGCGCAGCTGCACAGGTCTTTTAATTCCGATTTCTGAAGTTCTCCTTTCTTCGGTAGGGCTCGTCGTTTCGAGTTAATTGGAATACAGATTATGAAAAATTAGAACAGCTGCTCAATGGCACTCGACCTGGATTCCTTACTTTCAAATTCCAACATCGACGATGAAGACGAAAGAAACGACGATGAACATGACTGGAAATCACTCCCTCAAAGAACTATCGAAGAAATACTCAACGACGAGAATCTCTCCTCTTCCTCTTCTTCTTCTCCTCCTTCTCCTAAACCCCTTGCGTCATCACTCGATCAATACGATGATGATTACGATGTCGTTTCTAATAAGTCAACAGAATCACTCAAACCTCCACCTATTCCTCCACCTCTTCCACAGCAATCATCTCGTCCTGACGGCGAATCTGAAAACCCTAATATTAGGGTTTCGTCTCCGTCTCCTCCTCCTCCTCCTCCCTCAACTTCTTCTAGGCAGCTCCCGCCTCTTTTCGGTGGCATTCGCTCCAGTGCAAAGCCCGGCGCTGCACTCGCTGCAGCTGCCGCTGCGTCGCGGTCCATTCCGACTCCACATGCTGCCGCGATCAAGTTTAGGAGGTCAACTGTTCTGGAGAGGCGTGATTCGGGTACGCTCTCTTCTTCTTCGTCATCATCTGTATCGTCCTTGCCTTTGGTGATTAGTGATGAGATTGTTGCTGATGAGAGGGAGTGTTTGACTGAGTCTGTTACTGAGAGTGATGATCATGCTCGGTTGAATGGGGTGGTTCATCGAAGATATGATTCCGAAGAATGCGGTGATTTTCATGGTCATAATGTGGTTCAGAAGGAAGGCAATGGGGTGGAGAGTTCATCGGGTGTGATAAAGGAGGAAAGAGAAAGTGATGCTTCTGGTGGACCCGTGGATGAGGGAATTTGCGGTCCTGAAAATCCTGCCGAGCAAGATTCTGGCTTCATAGGGGATTCTAATGTAGTTAGTGACGGTGAAATTTCTGAAAAGGATGCAAAAGTAGAGCATGATACCAAAACTCCTATGACCAAACCATGTGATGTTTCTAGAAATGATAATAGTGATGATGCCAATTTAATGAGTAAAATTGATGAACTTGTAAGAGAGAGAATTGAGCAGTTAGACAGCAAGAGGAATAGCGAAAAATTGGAGAAAAAATCCCATAAGCCCTCCCTTAAGCCTCTTGAATTGGCCGAAGAAGTAGAGAGGAAACAGGCCTCAACTGGGCTGCATTTGGAGGAGGGTGCAGCTGCTCAGCCAATGAGACTTGAAGGAGTCAAAAGGGGATCAATCACTTTGGGGTACTTTGATATCAATTCTGATAATGTCGCCACACGGACTATATCTTCACAGGCATTTAGACGGGATTATGGTTTGCCTCAAGTATTGGCAATTCATCTTAGTTCCATAGGCATTGGAATGTCAAAAGGGGCAGTTCTTGTTGTTCCTAGTAAATATTCTGCTCATCATGTTGACAATATGGACAGCAAGGTATCTGTGTAATTATCAACTGTTTAGTTTGCCAAGATCGTGCTTGAACTTGTTTATTTAAATTTTTTGCACTCCTTGTAGCCTGTGAGCATGGTGTGCTTCTAAATGCATGGTTGGTGCTTAATCTTTATTCTTTCAGCTCCAATTTACTTGTTCAGTTGCTAGTTCCTTGCTAGATTGATTAGCAAGTTGGTGACACCCCTTGTGCAATCAGCATTTCGATCTGCTCCATGTCAGCCAGTTTGTTTTGCTGCACGATGCTGTGATTTCATCCTGGCTTTTTGATTGTATACCTTTTAATTTCTTTTGGGGTTTGTTCTGTAAGTTGGAATTGAAGAATTGAGATTTGAAACTAATGCCATCCGACTTCTGTAACTGTGTCAACTGCTTTTAGAGGGCTAATTACTGGTTTTTTGGTATAGCTGGTACTATATTTTCCACTTAAGTCATTATGTACTTTTATCTTGTGATGGAGCACTGAATTTGTGGTAATTTTTGAATTTGATGGCATGTTGAAAATTACTTTATGCATATAGAATTGCAGTTTGAGCAACTTGCAAGTTGTTCATATTTACCGCTCAGATCCTTGCTTCTGCTAGATTTTACATTGACTACAATTAATTTGCTTGCTAAATTCATAAATTGTTGCAGATTACCGTGCTTGGTTCACAAGGTGATCGCTCTTCTGTTGCAGTAACTTCCATATGCTTCAATCAGCAAGGAGACCTACTCTTGGCTGGTTACAATGATGGCCACATTACAGTTTGGGATTTGCAGCGAGGATCAGCAGCCAAAGTGATTACTGGAGAGCATACAGAACCTGTTGTGCATGCATTCTTTCTAGGGCAGGATTCTCAGGTTACTCGTCAGTTTAAAGCAGTTACTGGAGATTCTAATGGCCTGGTTTTGTTACATTCCTTTTCAGTGGTCCCCTTGCTTAATAGATTCTCCATTAAAACTCAGGTAATATTGAGTAATGTATTAGTACCTTTTCCCTTCCCTATAGAAGCTCCATTAAAACTCAGGTAGAATGTCACGACTGTTTTCACTGCTCACCTGCGATGTTGATTGAACAGTGTCTTCTAGATGGTCAGAAGACTGGCACAGTAATAGCAGCCTCACCTCTTCTCTATGATGAATTAACTGGAGGTGCTTCACTTATTTCTCAAGGGAGCAGTGCCAGTTCTGGCAGTGGGTTTGGTAGCATGATGGGAGGTGTAGTTGGGGGTGATGCCAGCTGGAAACTCTTCAATGAAGCTACTGCTATTACTGAGGAAGGTGTGGTCATCTTTGTCACCCACCAAACTGCTCTGGTGGTATGAATTCATAGATGATTGCATGAATCCAGTGTTATAGTAGCCATCTTGTGTGCACACATTGTAATTATTAATTTTCTGAAGTGGAATTTCCCTGTTAAATACATTTAGGTAAGGCTTAGTCCTGCATTAAAAGTCTATGCGTCACTGCCCAGGCCAGATGGGGTGCGAGAAGGATCAATGCCATATACTGCATGGAAACACATGTCACAACAATCAGTTCAGTCAGGTGCTACAAACACATTCTGGTTTGAAACTGGATATGTCTTAATCTATGACCATAATAGATTTTTTTTTTTTTTCTTTTTAAGATGATATTTGTGAAGCAGCAGCAAATGAGAGAGTAGCTTTGCTTGCTATTGCTTGGGATCGGAAAGTTCAAGTAGCTAAGTTGGTCAACTCAGAATTAAAAGTGTACAAAAAGTGGTCTCTTGATGGCACAGCCATAGGAGTGGCTTGGTTGGATGATCAGGTATATTTGCAAATACTGAGATTCTGTTAGTCCCTGATGCAGCAAAGTTTTTGTCTTTTGAAGAAAGTAATTCTAACAAATGAAGAATTGCATTCCCAGATCCTTGTGGCTCTCACAATGAATGGGCAGCTTGGCTTATTTGCAAGGGATGGGACTATAATCCACCAAACAACGTTTGCATTGGACAATTTGGGAGGGGATGATCTTATTACATACAATTCTTACTTTGTTAATGTATTTGGGAACCCTGAAAAAGCTTATCATAATACTGTAGCTGTAAGAGGGGCTCTATTTATATACTTGGCGATGCATCTCATTGTATCTCGTCTCCTTCCATGGAAAGAAAGAATTCAAGTTTTGAGGAAAGCGGGTGACTGGATGGGTGCCTTGAACATGGCAATGACACTTTATGATGGCCAGGCTCATGGTGTAATTGACCTTCCGAGGACTTTGGATGCTGTACAAGATGCTATTATGCCATACTTGGTGGATTACTGCAGTCATATGTGGATGAAGTATTTCTTATATATCAGTGGCATTTTGCAATCAAATGGGTAAAGTGCAAAAGATGGATGATCAAATTTGTGGAAGCAGCTCTCTTCATAATGACATAAAGAACAATTCACTCGTGTTGGTGTGTTGCTGTTGAGTTTTGTGTTCACATAAAAAGGAACGGATATCCTTTTTGATGATATATTCTAAATTTTGTGGCGGTTCAACATAGAGGTACCTTTTCTCCCTGTTAATTGACCTGCTAGTTGGGATAAAATTGCTATATCATGATGTTGGGTATTCCATTTTATATAGGCAATCAAACTGAATGTATCCAGGTTCATTTTACTTATTATGATACTTGTGTGTGGTATCTGGATTTCAGAGGATTATCTCGATTATGCATACTATGAGAGAAATGCCTATATGTAAAAATCATTCACTGCTCCTGGTGGGCTGTCCTTATGAGATGTATTCAGAAGATTATTCTTGATTATAGCATACTATGATAAGAGTGCCTATACATACATTACTATTCAACATTCCTCGTAGGCAGACCTTTTCATGAGACGTATTCATTTGTCATTTTGAACAAGTAAGAACTTTTTGGACGCGCCAACTTTGGTATTTTTTTCCACTGGTCAGCTAACTCCAACAAACATTTATGCTGTGTCAAGCTGTACTGTTGTGCTCAGTACTACTGTCAAGGCTGACAAACTTGATTCTGACATTGCAAGATCTTTAGTTTTTTATTTTATTTTATTTTTTTTTGGGGCCAACTACGTCTACATGGTACAGCTAACATGGGGAGAGGGGAGTGGAAAACTGCTTCTACCTGTTGAGAGAACAGTGATTCTGTTATTAGGTTACAAATGCCTTGGCAAAAACATTTATAGTATATGTTTTGTGTGAAAAGTTGATTTGTGATGATAATATCAAAGATGAGAACATTTTTTGTCAAAATCAATAATGCTAGAGTTTTGTGTAGTTTGCACCATCTATTTCTTGAACTTTGTTGAAGCAGTGTGTTTACCCTCACATTCAGATGAACTTCATTTAGAATGTTATCTATGTTGATTTACCTAAACAAAATGTTAGCTATGTTGGAGTCTACTTTTTTAAGAAATTGGAATGACTGGAAGGTTGATGTACTTGCTTGTTGCTATATAATCTGCCTAATGTTGGCTATCCATGCCCCTTCAACAAGATATGTATTTTCAGTTAGATCTTTCTAATTCATCCACTGTAATCTGGTGGTTTTGTTTTCCACCAAGTTTGTTTGTATTCTAAAGTGCTATGCTTTTGATTGGATTTCAGAAACATTCTTGGAACTTTTAGAGCCATATATATGAAGGACATGCTGAGCTCTTTACCTCCTGAGGTATCTCTTATTTAAGTATATTCTTCCTACTTACAAAATAAACAGTACTATTGTTATACCTGTGGTTAATCTCATTAAAAAAATATATTTATCAATGTTTATAGATATGCAAGCATTAGTAGAACATTATAGCAGCAAGGGTGGCTACAGAGGGTTGAGCAGTGTGTTCTCCATATGGATATAATCATCCTTGGATTTGTAATCAGTAATAAAGCAACAGATTGCTAAACTTCCATATCACAAATAAAAAAAATAAATAAGAAAAAAACACTGAAGTTGTGAAGGACCTTCCTTATCTTAACAATAATGATTATTTAAGATGGAACCTCTTAGTGGGTAGTTGGTTTAATCCCTTCATCTTGCAGGTTGTGAAGTTATGCCGTGAACATGGATTATATTGTGCTTTGGAGTATCTTTTCAATAGAGGATTGGATGATTATAGGTCTCCCTTGGAGGAGCTATTGGTAGTTTACCATACAAACCTAGGGAAAGTGTGCTGCTCTGGTATGTTACTATGTGACTGTGACTTGTGAATTCAAACTGCTGTCAATATCAATCATAACTTATGACAATTATTCTGAAAATTTTCCCTTATAATAAATCTCTTAATTATCTAAAGTGTAACAGTATTTGACCAAATCTTGTTTCCTTTGTCATTTGATGTTTGGGTCTTCATCAGCGCTGCTTTTTTGCTAAGCCTTTTGTCTGATGAGGTTATTTTATTCCAAAATTTCACGGTTTTCTTTGTCTTATGCCAGATACAGGATGCTTGTTTACTTGAAATACTGCTTTTTGGGTCTTGCTTTTCCTCAGGTACAGTCTTATACGTTAGCGTTTTGAAATTGTTTACCTAAAGTAGTGCTAGACTGGGTATGGAGAACTTTCTATGTTGTGATTAATGTTCTAAGACAAGGACTGGGATTGGCTGCTGTGGCCTACTTTAAAGGTTGATTTTGGAAGAATTCTGGTTTATCAATAACAATAACATGTGGTCAATCTTGCATTACTGCCAGTTGGCCAGTGGGATACCTTGACAAAACTATATTAGCCTGGTCCATCATTGGAGTGATTGGTGTGGTGTGCTGTCCTGTTTGAAGCCCATTGAATGTCTAATTAAGCACCTATCCTTGTACTTGAACTCTAGACCAATTGGTACCAAAGCCCAGTGAGCTTATCTCGGTTCATGCTGTGAATCTTTAAGATATTTTGAATGATGGCTTTTTCTATCATGTCATAGAAACTATTGGCTTTTTTTCTTAAAAATTTATTGAATAATTTTAGGTGAAGTGATATTACATGGTTACTTAAGAAGTCCAAGAAATATGTTTGGTAAGCCATTGGAATATGTCATAACCTCTTTTTCTATATGTTTAAACCCAAAGGAAGAAGCATATTAGTTGAATAGGGTTGTCATTGTCACATGTGTCATTTCTTTTATTTATGATTTTGTTTTTGTTTTGTTGTTTCTGTTGTTCTCTCTCTTTATTTATGTTGCTGTATCGATCGTATGTGTTGAAAGTAGTAGCGTGTGTTTTTCATGAATTGATGTGGTGTATAGTTTGTGGGAGTTGTGGTGGAGTCATATAAGGGGGGATAAGGGCAGCAGCT
Source organism: Combretum micranthum (assembly GCA_024138025.1). Taxonomy (NCBI): domain Eukaryota; kingdom Viridiplantae; phylum Streptophyta; class Magnoliopsida; order Myrtales; family Combretaceae; genus Combretum; species Combretum micranthum. The sequence continues at coordinate 20,639 of JAMXBD010004415.1, forward strand.
ACCTGTTTTAACTGTTAAATATTTTTATATTTATTTAGGATATGAATGAAGAAAAAGGCAAAACCCTTTTTTTCCTAATAAAATTCTAGAACTGTAAAATTTGTAAGAGATTGTTGGTTCTGTCCCACAAGCTCAACCTTCTTATTCGCCATTGCAAATAGGTAGAAGGATGCTTAGGACCCTAAATCAGCCAACTACTCCATACAACTTGCGATCTTATAACAAATTGGGGGTAAAGTTCTTTTATGGACCAGTGAAATTACAGCAGCAATTTGATGCCTTCTTAGTGTGTATAAGGAAGATTGGGAATGTACGAAGGCACAACAAGACTAAACTGTCCTTTCACTCGTGACTTAACACAGTAGCAGAGCACAAAACAGAAGGAATGGGTGAAAATAAGGGTGGGAGTCGGTTGAAAGGGCCAACTGGGATGCAATTGACGAAAACACTATTTTAATATCAAAGATCATGAATGAGGATCAGGTGGAGTTGGATGTGTGTTCCATATGAAGGGGGTTTCACTATGATTAATATATGGGTAATTGTTAGCATCTATTTTTCAGATAGCTGTCTTTCTTGTGGAGAGTAGGGAGTCAAAAAGTTTTTTAAGTATGCTGTTTTGTTGAGTAAAAGCATAAGCGAAAAATTTACTTTAACTTTAGTTATGCTTGTTTATGAGATCTGAAATCTTAATATTTGGAGGTTAAATGGTTCTCTCTAACTTGCCTGTAATATTTTAAGTAAAATGTTTATGACTGGATCTTATTTTCTCTGTTTGTGACATTTGTCACCAAAATAGTAAATTTCCTGGAGTCAGTTATGCATTGTATTTCCATATAAATACTATATAATCTCATATTAGCCTTAAGTTATTTTGATCTTCTATCCAAGTGTTTTTAAACTATAAAAATTGGTGATACATATCTTGTACATATGCTCTTATTAATCCTTGATATGTTTTGTATGATACAAACCTTTATTCACAGATTGTAATTGGATTTAAACTATACTGATCTATATATCTAATATCTTATCTGACAATATGTCTAATTAGTTGTCTTTACCTAATGCTGCCTGATGTTATTGTGTATTATGAATTAAACCCATATAAAATGGCAGGAAGGGGAGTGGATGTTGGGGAAAGGTAGGATGCCTATGAACTTTGGTTATTTAAGGTACTGGACAGTTTCCTGTGGATAACAAATTGGTGATAAAATCCATTGAAAATCAACTTAAATGTCGTTGATCTATGGATGTTCACATTATAAGTCATGAATGTGAGAATGGGGAATTACTGTATTTAAACCTGTCTGTTCGCTTCCTTTTATTGTTAAAGGTTCATGGCATAATTGAATTGATCACATCCTGGTACATACAAAGGCCCATGACCCAATTTAAATGTAGCTTGTACAATGCTGATGGTTTGAACTTCCAAGAAATTTCCTCAGGTGAATAAATTCAGGACTTCATGAAATTTGTAATGAAAGTTCATTGGCCTTAATAAGTAGACCAACAGCTTAAGAATGTCCATATATATTATCTCTTTCTTATGTAATTATCCCCTCTGTTTAACTATTGAAAAAATAAATAATTAACCAGGAAGCAGAAGGATGGTGTTTATTCTATCCTACTTGACTTGATACAACTACTATAAATTTATTTTGGTAATAAGGGCTATTCATCATGCTTCCTTCAGGGAAAATACAATGGAAATGATGTTGGGGTTTAATCGAAAATTCTGCAACTTTAAACTACATGTTTGGTTTTAGGACTAGCTCATACTGAAGCATCCGAATTCTTGTTTGCAGGACATGGTAGTCTTCCTCAGTCGCGCCTGCCTTCGCTTAGGAAGGAACTTATAGAGTTTCTTTTGGAAGAGTCTAATGATTCAAGGGTAGCAGCTAAAAGATCTTATATCAATCTATATTACCTATTAGAGTTAGATACTGAAGCTACGTTAGATGTGCTAAGATGTGCCTTTACAGAATCTGATGTTGAGAAGTCCCATCTCCTTTATCATTCAGAAAATCACAGTGCAGAAGGAAGCAACTTTTTAATGGAAGAAATGAATTTCATGGTCCAAGATGTGGTAGATACTCTTGTGAATTTTCTTAGTCACTGCATCATTGAAGTTGAAGATGGTGCCTATGAAAATAGGTCGGTGGATGCATTGGCTTCAAGAAATAAAATTGGCCATCTCTCTGAGTTTATTGCATACTTTGTGTCCTGTAGAAAATCTATGGTCTCAAAAGATGTACTAGCTCAGATTTTGCAGAATTTGACTTCGGACTATATTGTCTTACAAGAACATTCTGAGAGCCATGCTGAATCATCAAAGAAGAGAGAGAAACAGGTGCTATCACTTCTCAAAGCAGTGCCTGAGAGTGAGTGGGATGCTGATTATGTCTTGCATTTGTGTGAGAAGGCAAAATTCTATCAGGTACATCAGCCTCCGGTATCATACACTCTTATTTTCAAGATCTATAACAGTTCTTCTCTTTCTTCTTCGCCTTCTTTTTTTTTTTTTTTTAAATATATTTTGGATGTGGGTTGAAGAAGAGAGAAGAGGGGGGGAGGGAGGGGAGGATTGTCGGGGATGTCCATCTATAAAAGTACTTTCTTAACAAACTTTACATCATTTTTAGGTTTGTGGCTTTATTCACACTATCAAAGATCAAGATATTTCTGCTTTAGATAGTTATATGAAGGATGTGGATGAACCTGTTCATGCATTCGCCTTTATTAATGACACATTATTGCGGCTTAAGGAGACTGAGAGTGCTGCTTTTCGATCAGCAATTATATCTCGAGTTCCGACACTAGTAGACCTAAGCAGGTAGAGCTTCGAAATCATCTTATGCTTCTGTGATTTTATGCATAGTTGTCCTATTTTGATAGTTTGTGCTTCATCTCTGTCAAAATTTAACTTTACCCATAAACCTTTTTCATGCTTTGTTTTTTTTCTTTCTTTTTTTACCTTCTTTACAGGGAAGGTACATTCTTCTTGGTCATGGATCATTTCAGTGCAGACTTCTCTGATATTTTGTTGGAACTCCAGTCACATCCCAGAAGCCTTTTTCTTTATTTGAAGACAGTCATTGAAGTTCACCAATCTGGGATCCTTGATTTTTCAACTTTGACAAGAGGTGTAGATGGTCATAGTGTAAAAGCTGCAAATGGTCCATTGGCAGAGCTCAATGCTTACATGGAAAGAATATCGGAATTTCCTAAATTGCTGCGAAATAACCCTGTTCCTGTGTCTGATGAGATGATGGAACATTACCTGGAGGTAGACAATGATTAATGGTTCTATCTGCACAAGACAGTAACTTCATGATTAACAATTTTCATAATAGCATTACATTGTTGTGTCAACATATTTAAATCTGTTTAAGCACCCTTTTAGTTGACAAGTCACAAGTTGAAAGTGGCTTTGAGGAATTTCCTCTGTGTTGTCTCAACATTTCAGATCTGTTTGAAGCACCTTTTCAGTTGAAAATCTACTACTACCTTTGATCTGCATTCTACAAGGCTTTGCAAATATTTCCTTTGATTTATAGTAAATAATATAACATTTGTTTTTCAAGTCAATATTATTTATGTAACCAAATTAACTGAACTTTTCATATCAGTGGAGACAATGTATGCAACTCTTTGACTATCTGAAGTTTTTAACCCATTCAGACTAGTTCATGTCTAAACCTAACCTTCTTCTCCTTTTCTGTTCTCTGCAAGTATAAAATTGATACATCAATATATAGTCCCTAGCATCTGTGAAGAGTAATAAAAGCATAATAGTTATGAGCTTGACTAGGTGCTAGTTGTACTTCTTCTCATGCCGAACTAATGCTAATTTTTCTATTTTTATATTGTTTGGAAAATCCCTTGTACTTGAGATCACTGTTTTCCTATGAGTTACACACTGCCGAGTTTCATGCTTTTTGATTAAAACAAGATAATTCCATAATGTACATTTATTTCTTTATGCTGTTACTTTGTCTTCTTTGATGTCTTGGCATGCCCTTCTACAGTTACTTTGTCAATATGAGCGCCATTCAGTCCTCAAATTTTTGGAAACCTTTGATAGCTACCGGGTGGAGCACTGCTTGCGTCTTTGTCAAGAATATGGGATCATAGATGCTGCTGCATTCTTGTTAGAAAGGGTTGGTGATGTTGGAAGTGCTCTATCACTCACTCTATCTAGCCTCAATGATAAATTTGAAAAGCTTGATGCTACTTTGAGAAGGATTTTTTCTGAAGTGATATCAAGTGGCTCTGTTGGGGTTGAATATTTCAACACTGTTTCAAAACTGGAGGAGGTCTGTCTATGGGCTTGTTGATGTCAAAATGATGATAAGATCTGTTTTCTATTTACACTTGTGCCATCTTCCATGTAGGTGAGCGACATACACAAAACATTGCATGATTGCATTGAGTTATGCCAGCGAAACACCCCTAGGTTGAATCCTGAAGAATCGGAGATATTGTGGTTCAGATTACTTGACACGTAAGTGAGAAAGCCATCCTTTGTTCCCCCACTGTTACCTCTGCATCTCTTATTAATATTTCATGCATCTTGATGTTTTAACATTTAGCCTGTAGGGCCAATATCTTCAATTGATGGTTATTTGATGGTCTAAGTAAATCCAAGAAAAAAATGTGCAGACAATTCCTGTTCATTTATATATATGCAGTTATTGATCATGTTAATGGCTTTTCTGAACAAGTCATTATACATATTGCCTGCCTCTATAATTATCTATGAAACATTACATTTAATAGTCAGAAGAATTATATACTTGTTTTGTAGTGAATATCTTCTTAATTACAGGTTTTGTGAACCTCTGATGGGTTCGTCTGATCGCAAAGCCCCATCACATGAAGACTCTGATGTTGCGATGTTGATTGAATCTGTTGATTCGCAAGGTGATGATGTAGGATCCATTATTACATGGCGGATCTCAAAAGGAGTTGCTCCAGTTTTAAGGAAGCTTTTTTCTCAGCTGATCAAAGAAATTGTTGAGGGAATGATAGGCTATGTGCGGCTTCCCAATATTGTCTCTAAACTTCTATCTGATAATGGCAGTCAGGAATTTGGAGATTTTAAACTCACCATTCTTGGCATGCTTGGGACATACGGTTTTGAAAGAAGAATACTGGTAAGATAACTTCATGGTGTGGCTGTCATCTCTTGATATCTTCGTAGTATTTGATGGCATTAGAATTGTGTGTGGTGAAACAATATATATAAAAAGAAAAAAAAGAAAAGATAAAATCTGCTTGCTTGATTTTAACTGCCTTACTTATGATCATATTTTATTTATTTATTATTATTATTATTATTTTATTTTAGGTGGGGGTGGGGTGTGTGTTATAAATATTCATTAAAGGATGAATTAGCCTGCACATTTAAAATCCTAAACTTGCTGGAAATGGGCTTGTGTATTGAAATATTATCCAAAAAGAGCAGCGATATGCTAATTGGCATGTCAATTATCTTATCTGTGCTGGTTTTGGTGATATGACATTTTCAATAGAAAATTCTATATGACATGCTAGTGCATAATTTATGTGAAAAGACTAGAGAAGGATGATTCGTTTATTCATTATTTAATTTTATAGATCAAACAATGAAGATAATTAGAGAGCTCAGGAGGAAAAGGTCGCTAGTAAATAAAATGGGTCCAATCCTTTCCCCAGTTGGATGGGTGTAAATGACCTCACCTGAAGTCTGCTGGCCACATCTGACATCATTCTTGATCATGTCTTTTGTGCCTACTTTAGGAATATTGGGTTTACATTACTTCCTTTCTTTTAAATAAAAACTAACCCTTATTGCTCAATCAATTGCTTTCATTGAATCTGGTGATGCATGCCTATTATTTTTCTTTAACAAGCATTTAGAAATATGAGCTCAAAGTGTTTTAAGAATCTGTCCTTGTCAGTCAAATATCTTCTTCTAAAGATCTTCAACTTGATTAGGTGGACTGACATATTGTTAAGCTCTGTTGTTGCAGCTGTATGCCTCTATATGCTGTTGACCTGTATCCATTGGTAGCATATATGAGTTCTCTCTCTTTCCTGGGTGTGCTTTCTCCTTCTCAATTCTTTTCTGTTGCTTCACTTGTGTTTATCTATCATCATTTTGAGATATTGATTTGTGAGGATTTGAAAATGATTTGGAGAAGTTAGACCTCATGCTTGTCATTTGTAATCTACAGAATTGTAACAAAAGTTAGAAAAAAATATTTTTCATGGGTAATCTGTATACTATTCGTACAAATCTTTATAAATAATCTTTGACTAGGTAGTCAGTTTGAAATTATCCTTTACGTTTTCTAGGTGTAGATTAAAAATGTATATGATTCATATCTATGTAATTTGTCATTGGCTTATGCAAAAGCCCTGCTCTATTTAGGCAAACTAATAAGCAGATTTAGCGTGAATTTTGTGGGTTTCACAAGTTTCATGGAACAATTTGCTACATGAAAAAAATACCTTATTTGAAAGTGTTGATTGTTTGTTTATTTTTTACTTTGTAAAGCATACCTTCAAGCCCACGGTCTCCAAAAATTGTCACTTAAAGATCAAAGTGGGCCTGTAATTCTTTTGTCATATGAACTCTTATCCTAGTATCAGTTGAAAGATCAATCAAACAGCAAGACTGTTTGCAATATGTAACATGTTTTTTTTTTTTTCCTTGTCATGATGCATTCTGATGTAAAAGATCTCTCTTAATTTGGCACGGATTAGAACATTGGAGTAATGATAGTTTGCCATTAAGACCACAGTTGTGGAAGACAACCGATCATTCTTGCTATTCTAATTACCAAAAAGAATGCTTGTTTCTATTTTGATAATGGTAATCTTTTTTCTCACTATTCTGTCCGTTCTTTTAGGACACCGCTAAATCCTTGATAGAGGATGATACCTTTTATACAATGATCCTGCTCAAAAGAGGTGCTTCTCATGGATATGCCCCAAGGAGCCCAATTTGTTGCCTTTGTAATTGCCCTCTGGCCAAGAAGTCTTCTCCTTCTGGTGTTCGGCTTTTCACTTGTGGCCATTCTACTCATATTCACTGTGAAATCCTGGGAGGTGAGACCTCAGGCAAAGGATCTTCATCTGGATGCCCCATTTGTCTGCCCAAGAACAATCACAAGTCAAGAAACAAGGGTGTTCTTGTGGAGAGTGGACTTGTGACTAAGCTCTCATATAAATCCCCACAGGTTCAAGGGATAAATAATTTTCATGAGTATGAGAATCAGAATGATGGGTCAGATTGTTCTTATGGGCTTCAGCAGGCACCCCGGGTATATTACACTTATTTGTACGAATTATTTAATTTTGTTCCATTTGATTGCGATTTTTATTTAATATTCCATGGTGCAGTTTGACATCTTGGCCAACCTTCAGAAAGGCGGCGGACTAATTCAGATTGAAAACTTACCTCAACTAAAACTTGCACCACCTGCTGTCTATCATGAAAAGGTAAAAAAAGGAATCGACTTTTTAAATGGAGAAAACAGCAGTGACGTCACAAAGATAGAAAAATCGAGCAAAAACAGACAGCTCAAGGAAATTAAGGCAAAGGGGTCATCTATTCGGTTCCCTCTGAAGACAAATATATTTGGTGAGTTTTTCTTGGAAACTTTCAGCAAGTGCAACACTTTCCTTTTCTGAACGATGGAAATTGTTTACGCAGGAAAAGAAAGGACTAGCAAGCGATAATGGAAGTGTATGTTTTGCGACCTCTTTTGAGAAGGCAGAGCTTGTCACTCAAGTGGCTGACGTGTCTTCCTAGTGTTACAACTTGATTTGTTTTTGTGAATTAATGTACTTGTGTACAAAAATCTTAGTCCCGTGGTGTACAGGTAAAAGTTTTGGCATCGATCAATGCGAGATCTTTTTTGTTTTTGTGAATTAATGTATGTACTTGTGTACAAAAATCTTAGTCCCGTGGTGTACAGGTAAAAGTTTTGGCATCGATCAATGCGAGATCTTTTTTGTAACTGAACATTGTAGAGGGAATCGGTCAATAAATTTTTGTACGGATGAATGAATGTTTTCGCACGCAGCTAATGTTAAGAGAAGATTTTAATCTGCCCGAGTAGACATTTTTCTACTGGATAAAATTTTAGTGTCTTGCTTAGGATGCAATCAAGGCAAATTTATTCATGAGCTGATTAATATTTACTCTCAAGTGTATTTGATGACAATCGTGTCAAGTTGAGAGTTGAACTCAACTTGAGCTTTTGAGTGTTAACGAGTACAAGTTTTGTAATGTCGTGCTTGACTAGTTTAATTAAATCTTGAGTTGAGTTTGATTGTTAGTTGAGATCGAGTTGAGTGGATATTAATATTATTTTAATTAGAAGAAATATATATACATGTTTTTCTTTTTAGAAATTAAGTTTGAATGAATTTAATCAAGCTAGAGTTTCATTTCGTTAATTGTCATTTTAAGTCAAGTTTGAATTGAAATATAATATTGTGCTATTTTTAGCTTGACTCATTTGCAATTTTAGTTTTGCTGTCTTGGCTTTGATATTGTTGTATTATTATTATTATTTGCTAATAGAAGGGATACAAAATGTTAAAGGGTAGGCTTTTTGTCAATTTGTCACCTCTTAGGATTTTTTTTTATCAAAATATGGTAAATAAAATTACAAGAATAGGGTCCTACTCTATTTTTCACAAGGGGACTTTCTTTAGTTTAAAAGGAAATTGCAGTTTTTAGATGCAATTTTAGGACCAACTTGTATTTATGAGATGTGATTTTTGTCCTGATTGCTCTCCTTTCTTCTTTTCTTTCTTTTTTCCCAAATAGCAAATACAACTAATACAGTCAAACATAATCAAACCAATACAACATGAACTGCACACACACACACACACACACACAAAGAAAAAGAAAAAACACACACACACAAAGAATAAACTTCAACAATCTCTTCTAACAACCCCAATAGCTTGATTGCAACATGCAATCTTCAACTCCATTTCAACAATAACCAAGCACAATATTTATGTTCAAATATATAATTTAGACATTGAAATTGAAACTATACAAGTATATTTACATTCAATATATAAAAAGAGCATCATTTATACTTATACGATCTAGAATCATAAATCGGGAACTAGAAAGTGTAATCATGTTGCTGACGTAACCTCTGATATTGTGTTAGCCCAAATTATGCTACTTCTCCAATCTAGTATGTATTAGTTGACCCACTTACATCCTATGAAATGAACCGTGGATTTACCTATCTAACTGCCTCTCTTAGGTCTAATAGTGTTGAATGTTTAAGTGCCATAGAAACATGTGAAGTAACTATGCAAGAGGAGGGTGGATCCATCGGAGGTGCACTATAATTGATTAGGTTGAAAGAAGATAGGTGTCACGCCCCGGAGGGTACCCTTAACGTGGCAGTCCGTCGCACATAATAGTAAAACTAATGAATGACAATCTTAGTCACACATGAGCTTCGATATCACGTGCAAGACGTGCTTCCAACATAGTAAGAGACTCAAAGGGGTATTATGTTTAAGTAGATAATAAAAGCATGCAAGAACTTATAAAGGTAAACATGTAGTAATCATTGAGATAAAATTTTTACAACTTCTTAGGGGCATTCCCCCGTACTTAAAGTCTTACTCAATCTAATTGTAAACCCCTGAAAATTTCATAATTCTTAGAAAATAATCCTAAGAGTCAAACACCGGAATCGAAACCCTGAAAATCGAACCAAGTTAAAACTTAATAAGATAAAAAACGAGATTTCTTAATCTTGAGAAAAAGAGAACCCTAAAAAACAAAATAGAAAATCCAACTATCGGTTGAATCAACATCCGTACGTCAATCAAATTATCTATCAGATTCCTAAAACGCAAATCAAAACGATATATCCAAATAACGCTTGTAATCCTCTTGATTTTATATAACCTGGTTATAATAAATATTATAAATAAAATGTAGAATCATAAATGAACTATAATAAAAATATCAAAAATCACTCCAAATTTTTCGCGATTTAAATTTTTAAGTATGAACAAATTAGAATAAAAAAAATCTTTATCACTAAGACTTTGAAAGATCATAATAATCGAAATAAAGAATAAAGAAAACTATTTAATATTTAAGAACCTAAATTTTAATGTTTGAAAAATATTAATACCTTCAAGTTAAATAATTCTAAGTCTATAGAAACTAAAATTTGATCTAACTCAGTAACTTATAATTAGTAAAGAGAACCAAGTAACAAATATAAAATTAAATTAAATTTTTAATCTAATAAAAAATCTAGAATAAATTTATAAATAGAAATGAATTCATATGTAATTTCAAATCTTAAAAATTTATAATAAATTCGAATTAAGGGCAATATAATTATTAATTTATCAAAATACTACCCAACAAAACTTTTAAACAAATAAAATATAATTTACGATAGCAGGTATAAAAACTAAAAAGTAAAAGCAGTAAACTAAGATTCTATGTATATTATCGTATTCAGAATATTTAATATCATTAATATGTAAATTTTTATTCAAAAATATTATCAAATCAATATTTATCATATGTGTCATTTAGATCCACAAAATTAAAAATTTTCACTAGTTCATATTTTTTCCTACTCCTTATATATTTATTGATTATAAATTTATCATCTTTTTTTTTGTTTTTATTTTCATTCATCCAAACCCACTTGCATTTTTTTTTGTTACGATTTACGTTTCTGCTCAGTATTTCAATTGGAACTTCTCCTGGATGCGACAAATTCTAAAGAAAAAGCAAAAAATCAAACACATATACACATATCTTTAATAGAAATTCTATGTATATCATAGTGTTCAGAATATTTAATAACACGAATATGAAACTTTTCATCTAAAAATATTATCGAATTAGTATTTAACATACGTATTACTTAAATCCGCAAAATTGATTTTTTTCACAAGTTTATATTTTTTCCCTACTCCTTACACAGTTGTTGGTCATAAATTCATCATCTTCTCTTTATTTTTGTATTTTTATGTACCCTAAAACTAAAATAATTATCAACTAATAATTATTATATTAATATTTATACCTATAATACACATATACTGTAAAGACCCGTTATCACCCCTATATTCGAAATAGGCGATAACAGTTCCCCAACCATATATAGCCTATAAGATTATATGTAAGGTTGTCTGAAAGAATTGTTTGAGGAATTGTTTATCTAATTCCATATAGTTAATATAATAGAAAGCATAGAGTTTTTTTTTAAAACCTTAAACAAAAACTATACTACTATACTACCAACACATTTTGCAAAGGAAACAACTTAATTCCTACATAGCTAAGTACGTATATACATATTACATTCAAAGGCTTTGTACAAGCCTTAGCAAAATCTTCAAAACACAACCCAAACTAACACTTTAGTTACATCATCGACAAAAGAAATCGCATCTAATCTATTACAATCATAGGGTTCCATTAAGTCCATGGCTAACTCTAATCCTCCAAACCATCAAGAAAATCTTCAAAGTCGGTTCCGTACCCCATACTTGCATAGAACTCATCGGAGTCATCACCTGAAATGGATAAAATATGAGCCAAAGGCCCAGTACACAAGTAACGAATATAAATGCAAAGTGGGTCACACATTCTTAGACTAATGCATTATGCAACAATCAATGGTTTATTGTTAAATATTTAGTTAGTAAAACAACACGGGAGTATTCAAACTCTGGACAACAGGAATCTAGTATTACGTCCTCCTCCCCGAGTGGTCCCTACTATTCATACAGATTAGGCAGCCCCACCTTCCGGCGTAGTCCGTAATACTAGGGGATCCTGAATGACGCATCACGACGCTTAGGGGGTTGATATGAGTAGCTCGGATACTCATATCTCCTAAATAATTCTATCCATTAACGAGAAAGTACCCTGCCCGCAATCTGAGCAGGGTGCTGCTCTCCAAACCAGATTCAACGGCAAACAAGGATAATTAACACTCATCAATTAATAAGATTTTCTTAATTTAAAGTAATTTGGTTGTGATGCCTACCCTAACAAAGAAACAAGCAAGTTACTGCGTACCTGATATAGCTCGGGAACTAACGGGGTTAGCTGGGCAAGAATCTATCACTGTTTAAAATAATATTAAGTTCCACACTTAGTTTAAGCACTAATTCATTAGTTGAAAACATAATTAATCAAAGAAATTCAAATAAATTAATACAAGGTCATAATAAAGTATTTAAACATCCTATTATATCATAGGACACTTAACAAATACTTAATTGATCATATACCAAGCTTCGGAAAATTTTGAAGAAAGCTTTTGAAATTTAAAAGTGCAGGGGATACGCCGGCCATCAAAGCCGGTGGCTTTGAACCGGCGTTCAATACACTAAAGATCAACACTACCAACACTGGCAGCTTTCAAGGATACGCCGGCAGCCTTCATTATACGTCGGCGGCTTTGAGGTGTATAATGCAACTCCAATTTTCCAAAAATTGCCGAGAGGTACACGGGGTTGGTCCATGCTCGTGAATACCCCCAACACCGACAGCGTATCCATGTACGCTGGCAGCCTTGGACCCTACGCCGGTGGCCTTAAGCCCGGCGTTAAAAATTATGATTCTGTTTCCATTCTACACCGCCCTTTAGCCGGCGGCGTTGGAATCCCAGTAGCCGGCATACATTTTGAAAAATAAAACATCGGCAGACTTTTCTAGTGAAAGCCAGCAGCGTTTAAAAGGCTTTAAGAAATTAGATTCTGTTTACTTCCAACACCGCCTATAAGCCGGCGGCGTAGAAGTGCCAGATGCCAGCGTATGTTCAAATTTAAGTCTATACGAAAATGTTTTTGGTTTCCCTTGTTTTATTACAAAATTTACTCACTTCGAAATTTCTCCAAACTCAATCTAATCTTTCCAAAGTTTGTTATATATTCCAAACACTATCCTAACAACATAAATTCTACTCCTAATCATCAAAACACCAATCACACTTCAAATCCACTCCTCAACTACTCAATCCTTCAATCTTCCCAAAACACTCATCCTCACACATCAACACTCATTAAGATATACACTACCACTCCTCTAGCCATATAATCCTATTCAAACTATCATCAATGCACCAAATCAATTCCACACCAATTAGTATATAAAATTCATTTTTATCCAACCTTTACAAACAAGCACAATATAGAACATAAAATAAAAAGATTAAGCTTGCATTTAACTTACATGACTAAATCTTGGCTTGGAATGATGTTTAATCCAAAAGCTTGTAGTTGATCTTGGCTTAGGGTTTAAGATTTTGAGATGGAAAAGAAAGAAATAAAGAAAGAAAAGAAAGGAAAATTCGTATGGGGAAATAGGGCTACCAAAAAGAGGTCCTAAACTTGTTTAAAACAAAGCCAATACTCATCCAACATATGTCTTGAGGGGTACATTTGACCTAAGATTAATTTGAGTTAATTTCAAATGCATTTGAGTTGGATTTAAGCTTAAAAAGTAGACTTAAATTTTGTAAAATTTCTGTCATTAATCTTAAGCTATTCAAAAGTAATTTTATTAAATTCTAAACATAACACATGCATATTAATTTGAAAAAGACACACTTATTCATTACATTATACACACATTTATACATATCATACAATAATATTAATTTCATTATACTATACACATACAAAATAGCACATGTCTAACACATACACCAATTATATTATCCAAGCACACATATACATATATATATATATATATCATTTCAATAACACATTAATATGTAAATTAAGAAATTCATAACTATTTCATATACGGTGCAAAATGCACCAAAAATTCGGTGCAAGTGGGAACAAAACACGGTTGGGATTGTCTTGAATTTATCCAGCCGAAATCCTTCAATAAATTACATTAGATAAGATCAAAACCGACCTTAGAATTCCTTGCAAGTTGGCATGAAACAAATTGCCTTCAAATTGGCTAAATTGTCGTACAGAAGCATCTTATACCTATCAAAGGCCATCCCATTCTAACTTATATATGTACATAATAACAAACAAAGATCATAAATCATGTGCACTTAAAAACCGTAGCTTTCATTTCCTTCTACATAAATAAAGCCAACATCATTTCTTTTATTCCTAAAGCTTGAGATGCTCCTTTCCCAGACAAAGAATGTGGGAACAAATTCACATATATATATATATATATATATTTTTTTTTCCACAAGAAACCCAACCGTATGTTACTTTACATGACAAAAACACAAAAGAAAGCTCCAAAAACGCATGGAATTGGATTGAGCAAGGTAAGATCCAAATATCTTTAGTTACACCATTTTTTTATCCGAAAATTATAGATTTATGATGAGTTTTGATGTTTTTAGTTATTATATGTGTAGAAATATCATGTATAAGTACTTAGGAATGATTTAGAATGAATTTGGACATGTAAAATACACAAAATAAGCCTTGAACCAAGCTTGAAGATGATGAACAGTACGTGCATACTGTTCAAATGCATAGTAATACGAATTTGCAGAAATTAAAAAAAAAATTAATTTTAATTTTTATTTTTGATTGGTTGAATTTACTAATAATATATTTATTAATTTTAAAGTGAAAATTATTTTTAATAATTTTTTTAGAATTATTTAATATATAGTTATTTAAGTATATGTGTATGTAAATACTTTAGCATTATAAATGATATAGAAAAATATAATTTTATTAATTATGATTAGATAAAATAATTAATATTATTATATTTATTAATTCTGAATTATTATTATTATTTTTAATTAATTTTTAATATTAGTTTTATTAGTATAAGCTAATTAAGATATAGATTACATGTATATGTATTAGTAATGAAAAAAGTGTTAAAAAATTAATATTATTATTTATTACGAATTTTATAATAAAATTAGTAATTATATAAAAAAAAGAGAAAAAAAGAAATGGAAATCTGGAGCTCTGTCCCTATAGTCCTCTTCAACGGGGAAATAATTTTTATATAATAATAATCATTAAATAATTAAATTAATTAGCTAATTAATAAAAAAAAACCAGGAACCTAGGACATGAAATCACGTCCTTGCAGACTGCTCTCCATCGCCGGGTGAAATTATAATAATAAATATAATAATAAAAATAAAAATAAAAAATAATAATAGTAATTGCTAATTTAATTTACTTATTCCAAATACAAATATAATTATTATAATTACTGTTATTATTATGAATATTATTATAATTTTTATTATTGTTAAAAATAATAGAAGTATAACTTAAATTACTTATGTTATTAGTGAAATAATATTTATCAATAATATTATTATTAGTAATTTTATTGTTAAAATTATTTTCTTTTAGTTTTATTGTATTTATTAAGATTGTTGATCTATCGTTATTATCACTAACGTTGTTAGTAGTAATATTAAAACTATTATTAAGCCTATTGATATTATTAATATTATTATTATCCTTATTACTAACATTATTATCATTATTATTTATATTATTGTACTTTATAAATGAAGATAAAGTATAATAATTGTAAAATACTTAATTTATGCATAAGAATGGAAATTTAAGTAAGATGAATTTTTGAATAATGTAATACCTTTTACATAGCAAGAAAATTATATGAAGTATACAGAAAGAAACACGACGAACAAATAATAGTAAATAACTACGAGTATTATAATGGGTCGGGTAAGGAACAATATAAAAAAACAACAACAATAATAACAACTATAAAAATATAAGCCTACTAAATATCTTTTTCGAATGCTCGATAGAAAATATAAATACCTAACAAGACCAAGGCAAGCAAAATGAAAATAAATAATTAAAATAATTAATTATCATAGGACCATAAAAGGACCAATATATGCAATAGAAATTAAATTACAAGATAGGACACTTAGACAATCATAAAAGTTTAGTTGCGTTATTTACATTATGTTAATAAGTATTTTGTCTCAATAAGTAACAGTGAACTGTAAAAAATATAAATAGGACTAATATATCTTAAATGAATTATTTTAATAAGTGAAATCATATTGGATTGATTAAATTAATTAAAATAGATTTAGTATTTGAATTAGGCGATTAGTTTCAATTAACTCAGCTTAGATTAATATATTAAGTAAAACCATAAAAAGAAAGGAGTACGTAATTTCTAAAATATGTCTAATTTAGAATTAGTGTAAATAATAGTATAAGTTATACCATAACTAATATAGTGAATATGTTATTTCAAATTTCTTATTTAGGAACTAATAGAAGAATAGATTAGTTAAATAATAATATCTGTTATTTCATTTTCATAGGAAAAATAGATCAATTCTCGAATTTCCAGTAACATATTCTGATAGTTTAGCAAGGATCACAGGTGAGTAACTTTGACTTTATCATATTTGTGCTTGTAATATAGCTACATTTATAATAATAATATATTAAACTAATATGCATGTGGGGTTGGGTATACTGCATGATGTTTGGTGTATGCTTGATTGCCAAAATTATCCTATTATAAATGACAAGTTTATTGTATGATAATTACTGTATGAGGCATGTCGATATTGTCTATGAATTGTATGATTACCTTAAACCCGACTAAAGCTTTTGACACCATAAAAGAAAATGATCATGCATTACACGATTTGCATAAATAGCATTTGAGCAAGTGGCAACTTACTACGTGTTAGTATTTTGGCCTCTAATAATGCTTGGTTGACCTAGGCTAAAAGCTATTAGATCAACACAAGGTTACCTTTGAGCTGTCGGTACTATAGGAACTAAATGGTAAACGAAGGACAGCTTATAGTATCGCTTTGAAAGGACTAATACTTAGTGGAGATTCTAAGGCAGAAAACAGAAATGAGAGATTTAAGATATGGTTAATTTAAAGAGATAATTAAAGTGAGTATTGCTATATTCCTGTATGCCTAATCTCTCCTGGGTAGGTGGGCCATAGCAATGTGATTCTTCAACCCCGATGAGAGGGCATAAATCTCCATCCTGCTTTGGATTCTAAATCATCCAAGCTTGTAATGTGCATATGATGTGTTGCATTGCATATGATTGATAATTATACTTATTCGTTATTGGTTGATGCATGGTCTAGTCAGGTTATCTCACTGAGCCGTGGTTCGCTCACCCCCAACGTTTTTGTGCAGGATCGATACTAGCTGGGATTGGGATAGGAATGTGTGAAGAGAGCTTTCCAACAAACTCTATTGAAAATAGAAATATAGGATATTGTAAACTTAAAATGTAAATTAGATAAATTTTATAATAATTTGAAATTTGTAAGTCGTAAGTGTGAAACCCTTTTTCACTATTTGGTAAGGGATACGATTCTCTGCGATCTTGGTAGAAAGTGGACAATCGGATTCCATAGTTGAAATCCAGTAATATAATATATCATTTATATAAAATACATTGATAAATAAATAGAGTCGTGTACACTCTGACTTATAAGACGGCTCATATTACGGGTGCACACGTGGTATGATAGCTTTAGATTAACCTATTCTCTTTTTGAGGCGTGATAATGCTCGACAACGAAATGCTAAGATCTTAAAACCCTTTGTGAATTTAGAATTAGAAATTTCAATTTCACCAAAAGTCAAACTGAGTCAACCATAAACCCTAGACTCGGTTAAACGATTTGAAAACTGAAAACTATTAATAATCACAAATAAAATGAGATAAACTATAGATATCTAACTAAAAATATAATGCGGTCAAAACTCCAAAATTATATGATTTATGAATAACTCAACAAAAGGAAGTCAAACCGGAACCCTAAAGTCAACAAAGCTTACAACAAACCCTAATGTTTAAGATCCAGCAATCCCGCGCTCTTAAACCCTAAACAACGAAATGAAAATTATTGTTGATAATAATTCGTACTAATATAGGCAAGCTTAAAAATATTAGATTCGCAAAATTCTAATGTCCTTCGGATTTAAACAGGATTAGTTTTCAAAAATCGTGCCCCGGTACACCGGACGAAAAAATATTCCATTAATACCAATAGACTCGTAAAAATATAAGGTTTTAAAAAAAATTAGTTTTAGAATTTTTCGGTAGCTAAAAATTACAGATATTGCATTTATACACGTATTTTTACTACTATTGGTATTTTAATTGTCTAGTTTAAAATTCATAGTACTTTTTTACTATTCATTATATTCATCTATTTTACTTTTCTTACTACCTATTCTTACACTTACACCTATTTCTTATATTTTTTTCCAAAAATATTCTACACCACATATTACTAAACTTCTCTTACACTTTTCTTCCAAAATTAATTTTAATCAAATTTTCTTCCTTACAATTTCCATGCACATCTCCTCTCTTCTCTTCTCTTATTATTTTTTAATTAATTTATTTACATCTAATTTTCACTCTAAAATTCTATAAATATCCCCTTTCTCCTTCATTCTTTCACACAATTCATTTCACTACCAAAACTCTCCCAAAATCTCTCCACAAATCCTCTCTTCAAAATTCCTCTCTACTAAACTCTCTTAAACCAATTCTTCACAAAAATCATTCCTTATACACAAACTATCTACCATATATCACTACTCACATAATACCCTATTCATCTATCATCTTCATACCACATAAACAGTTTAGGTAAACTTATTCCAACCATTTATTTACCCATTTCATGTAACTTAACATGACTATGATATTGTTTTGAAATCAAATGAGTAGTAAAAGCAACAAACATGTTTATGTTTTGTTCTTGCACATGAACTTCTATTTTATTATGTTACGTTGATTTTATTGTTGTTATAATGCTAATTTCTTATTCTATCTAATTAAATATATTTATTTATTTATATAACCTTTAGAGCATATAAGCTCACTTGTTATTTATTTAATTTCTTGCTTTGCAATTTATTTATTCATGTTATTTCTTTAAGGCTAGTCTTTTAGTCTTAGACTTGTCCATATCAAGTAAAACAACCTTTTCTTTATTTTCTTTATTTTTTAGGACTAGTCTATTTTTAGTCCGGGATGCCTTGATGAAGCTAAGGTTCTAATACTTGACGAGATACCTTGATGAAGCTAAGGTTCCTAATATTGATATTTTTATTATCTTGCTTATTATTATTTGTTTCTAGTATTTTCTCATTCTTATTATTTTACATGCTCATAATACTTGCATCTACATAATGATATTGTCTCAACTAATTTAAAAGTAGAATTTTACTTTATTAAAGAAACTTAAAACTAAATTTTCTATTATATGACTTGTCACAAAATAATGGAGTTATTATTAACAAATAGTAATAGAGTAATACAAGTTTTCAAATAACAAATAGCTTTACCAATGGAAACATAGAAATAATACTTTTTGTATATTATGGTAACCTAAGTTTTAATAAAATATTTGTTAATATTCAAAGTTTTTTGCAAAAGCTTAAGATTAAACTTTTTTAATCATAACAAACTAAGAAACAAAAAGTTTTCAAATTTAAGATGAATTCAACCCATAAAGTTATAAACCCTTAGGAGATAATGATTTTCAAGTTTTAAGAAGAAACTTATTTTCAAAGTACATAAATAGATAAAGAGTAAAAACGAAGGACTTTTATCAATAAAGTGGATTTTTTCAAAGGAATAAAAGACAAGTTTTAGAACAAAAAATATTTTAAATAATAAATATAAGGAAAACAAGATCATTTTCTAAAACATTCTAATAGAAATTTATAAAAAGGTTTTCAATAATTATATTTTGATAACTTTGATTTTTATCTAGAGTAAAATTTATGAAAGACTAAGGTTAAAGGAAAATTTATTTGTTTTGGAAAAAGGAATGAAGGAAAATAAAATAAAATATACTCATTTATAATAACCTATGAAAATATAAAGTTTTTTCAAAATACTTGAAAAGAAATTTATCAAGTTAAGTTTTAACACTTTAAAAAGAATTGTTTCATGAAATAAATTGTTGAGACACTACCATTATAATTTTTGCATATAAAGTGAGCTTATCTATATACTCAAAGGATTTATCAATCATGTATATATATACATATATATCTATATTTTTACTAAAGGATTTTTGAATGAAGTTGAGTTAGGAAATGGTTTTACAAAATCTAGAAATATTCGTTTTAAATCTGTACCTAACGTTTTTGGAACCCAAATAACCTTATATGACAAAGATAACCTTAGAAATTGATGGATCTTTTTGAATAGGTAGAAAACGGTATATTACATGCGAAATTCCGAGATAACTATATATATTTGTGTAATCACGTGATTATTGCATTGTACGCATAGCATATGTGTGAAAATTTAAATGAACTTGTTTGAAAACATGGTGCGAATGAAAATGAATATCTCACTAAGTTAGTTATAGCTTATACCTCTATAGATTTTGTTGAAACAGGTATACCCATGGCTTAAATTAAGGATCATGACGTTAAGGAAGTTATGGAAGGATGTTAAGCTTCTATGAAGGCAATAGAAACATAAGATGAAGTTATTTTGTAAGATTCCTTATATGTAATCTATGCTATGTTAGTGTTTTAGAAATTCTAGGAAATGTATTTATTTTGATTTGAAGACAATAGAGGGATATGCCCCTAAGAATTGTAATTTAACATGTTTACGTTTTATGATAAGTATTCTCTTTCCCTTGTTACTTAATTATTATCAATGTAAATTGCACAACTCCGATGCGTTCCCTTGGTTGTGATGTGTGCCTTGTACATGATATGGAAGCCTCTACGTGACTAAGGTAGTCATTCTTAGGCTTTAGTATTGTGTATGGTGGACTGTTACGTTTAGGGTACCCCTCGGGGCATGACAATTTAAGTTGGTACCAGAGCAACAAGGTTTTGGGAATTAGGAAAAAAGGATACTAGAAGGTTAGAGTGATAAGATTTGATCTTATGTCTAAGAATCCTTATGTCTAAGAATAGGACTCTACCTTAGAGAATATTAGAAGAAGGCAGGAAATGCTTATACAAGAATCAGAAGATATTTAGGAAGATACGATCAATGAAATGGGAAGTATCACATAAAAGCATTTACCCTAGAATGTTGACCTAAGTTTAAGGAAGGTAGAAATAACTTGGTGATAGAACATAACAGAACGATGTGGAGAAAACTTGAAGGAGACAAAGAATTAAGATATAGAATGAAGTAAAGTAAGCCTACCTTAGCAATTTCAATAAGCCTTAATGCATAGTAATCCTATTCAACTCCTAGCTGAGACCAATTAAAAACAAGATAAGTGTAATACCTCTTTTATAAGATAAGACCCTTAGGTAAATAACTTTAAGTGCCTACGTCAACCCTTTAATCGAATGGATAAAAGCCCATAACGCTTCTATTTTCCTTAAAAACAAATAACATGTGTGTAAAACCTGAAATGAAGAGATTATTTAATACGACCGCTTCGTTTGGTTCTAGGAAGCTACTAGAGGAAATTATGCCACGATCAAGCATCCCTCTCGAAGAACAACAAGAACAAAGAGCACCCCCACCACAAGATCTAACTCAAGAACTCTTAACCACTATGAGACGTTTAGAAGAGACGATAAGAGCATATATGCAACAAATACCCACGACCTTTGCACTCGCTCCAGTTATAAGACCTAAACTCGGAGCAACACCAGTATCGCAAGTGCCTTCCTTCATGGCCAATCCAGAACCCAAGGCTAAGAAGCATAAACAACTCTAAACTCTTAAGGATTCCATAACTCCTAAGGTCAAATGTTGGAAGTGTAAAGAAGGACAATTTCCTAAACTTTGCCCACGACTGCAGAACTAGTGTTACTTATGTGGAAACAAAGATCACAAAATCCGTGATTGTCCTAAGAAGAATGGTGCTATCTGCTTTGGTTACGCAAAGGGAAGACATGGTGCCAACAATTACCTAACAACAATGAGAGAATGCTACGTATGCAGAAGCCTCATCTGTAGGACCAGGAATTACCCCAGAGATGCCTAAAAAACATGCTACATGTGCAAAGTGACGAACCTCTATACATGTGAAGAACTAAAATCGCAAGGTCTATGGGACAACCCCACCCCATTCCCCAAAGGAGATGACTCATCCAAGAAAGAATGTGGAATTTCGTCTAGAGATCCTACCACAATATCTCACGCACAGGAAAAGAAAAAGCTTCTGATGATGAAGACAAGGGATCAATAGGCTTAAATTATCGAGGAAATGTTCCTACCCTGTGAAGAGCAATTCGAAGCAGGGACGGAAGCTAAACCTTCTGTAAAAGCCTTAATATATCGATAGGAGTAACGCTTTTGTTAAAGGATTAACAATGATGTAAATATTGTCTAAGCAATGATTTGAAATTGTAACCATGTTTTGCATCTTTTCTTTGAACTTTTGTAAAGGAAGAATTTAAGTCTTCCTTCTGCTTTCATATATTTGTTTTAGTGTCATGAATTTCCTTTCCATTATTATGATTTCAGTCAGTTTTTAATATTTCTTCTATATATATATATTTTACGTATTTTTGTACTCGATCACTTTTGGCTTGTTTCTTTAACATTTTTCCGAAAATGTCTAAGACTTAAAAAAAATTCAAGAATCTCACATTAGCTTAATAAAACCTATAGAGTAAGTAAGAGACGCACTCGTGCACAACGCAAACCAGAAATACCCCCTATAAAACCTGTTGTCTTGTTTTTATAATTTATAAACCTATATCCTCTTCTTTACTCGATTGACATGCAAGTGTACCTATCGTTCAGTAGTATAAAGAAAAGTATAGGGTCGTCTCCTCAGGGAACGTGTCAAGCACTAGTACTAAATTAACCTTCCTATTATCTAGCAATTGAATGGTTAAATTAAGTGAATTAAGTCTAAATTTACAACTAAATTACACTAACTTCAGAATATCACTAAAACAACACAGTAACAATGATACAACAAAATTGAACTCAAATTAAACAACAAGTTTACTTCATCAAATTAACATGATTAAACAACAATTCATCCAATTAATTACTTATCTGCTGGAATTCTTGATTCATGGTTAGTATTCTCATAAATAACCAATTCTAATCTAAATTTGCATCCACTAGAATCTCTTCTAAGTGAATGGACAAATCAGACTTTCCTTAAAGAACTCTTGTTGTCCTCAAATTCCTTAAAAACATGCAGCAAACTTCCTATTAATATCTCTATCAATAGGAGTAGTTTGTTCTAATGAATTAGATCTACTCGATGAAATTATTTCTCAACATTTTCCATCGAGATCTAGCGTAGGAGAATGTTGTGCACTACAATTTCCTAACTTTTATGAAGTTCTATCACTAGAAATTCGTAATTAAGTGGATTACTAACAATTAAAAGCATAATTCATGTTAATATGACTTTGTAAACCAAATCCACTACTCACACATGATAAAAAAAGAATACAAACTCAGAAAAGACATGATTATAACAGAAAATAAGATAAGAATTAGAGAAAAAGAAGAAACCCCTTTTGATACAATGATAGAAATGTTGTTACAAATCACAACACACAATCCCAGTTGTCTCTCTCGAGTTCTCCTGGAATTTCCCACAACACATTCTATAAACCGTGAACTATCGCAATGATTTCCTTGAAAACAAACTAAGAACGGGTGTGATGATACAACAATGAAGTAGTGACCACTTCCCCTGTCACGCCCCAAAGGGTACCCTAAACGCGATAGTCCGCCACACTCGATATTTAAACTCAAGTGAGACAACCTTGGTCTCTCTCTGAGTTTGAACATCAGGTATAAGGCTCACGTTCAACATATAAGAACCATACTTTGCTTCAAAATAGTTTAAGGAGACATACATAGCAACAAGAAAGTAAATCATAACAGTTATATCTATATTTAATCTATTACATGATCTAAGGGGCATATCCCCGTCAAAATATTAAGAGTTCTCCAGCTCTCAAAAGTCTCTTATAACATCCTTCAAATACTAATTTAGGAGATTCAAATAGAAGTCTGTGCTTACGTCTAGGTCCCGACCTCATCAAAAAGCTTCTTAGAGTGCAAAAGCTGTACCTGATGATAATGGCTTTTTGGAGATAGCCATAAATATTTATATTGCAACAAGAAACTATTGGGGTATAAGCTTACGAGCTTAGTGAGATTCACTTCCAAACATTTAGTACTCAATAACAGTATATAACAGACAAGTTATTAACATCCATATGAAATGCATAAGCACATGAGCATACAAGCATATGACTTTCCGAGAGCCATATGTGAATGGATTTACGCCCTCAATTCGGGGTTGGGGTGGTCCATAAGTCATGCAACCACAATCCCGATCTTCTTCTCTTAGTTTTACAACATTTGTTGTTTTATGTAGTTGATTCAAATGCCTACACCCCTTCCGTTAACTTAAGTGATCTCGCATCCTTAATGTTAACACAGGCTCTCTCGCCTCCGCTAATATACTTTTCTCCCACCAAAGGTATATTAGCCAATGTAATGTGACTCACTATGTGGTATGCATGTACAGTTTATTCATATAGTCATGGCATGTTAATTATGTAGGTTAGGAGCGACCATAGAGAATTTCAGACAAGTCAAGTCTATACTAGCTCATACAATATTTTTACAACAAGTCTTGTATCGATATACTTAACATTCATTCAATCAAGATTAGATCACACCTCATCACAATTTTATTTTTCCCTAATTCTAATACCACTATGATTACAAGCACATATATGAGCACAACTATTTAAGAATGAACTCACTTTGCCATGGCGCGGAAATCCACTTAGTTATAATTATCCTCAGAAGGTCTAGTCCATCTCCTAGGTCTCCTAATCAAAATAAATAATGCTAATGAGTATCTCTATGAAGTTTGAATGAACTTATAAATTCTATTATATCAAGTTTGTCAAAATTCGTCTAAGAGGAAATTCCAACTTAAAAGGACCATAACTTGATCATTTTAACTCAAAATTTCGCATATTATATACCGATTTCTACCTATTCGATGAGAGCTATCTATTTCTAGAGTTATTTTCAACAAATGAGGTCGGTTGATCCATGAACAGTAGGGTACATAATACTACCCGAATTTCTCATTCCACAATTCAACTTCTAACCTCAAAACAATCATCATATTAAAACAATCATCATATTAAAGCTTTGATAGATACTTAGCTATCATTATGTCTTATAAGACTCTATTACATACCATATAACTCAATATCATGCATGATTCATGAGTGTTGGGAAAATTCTAATTTCTCTTGTACTTAGATAATGTCAAATAAGAAGTATATGACATTACTTTCGTAACTTTGTTTCTACAAGTGCATCATGTATTTATGCAACACCTACAAGCTATTGTCATGAAGGTTATGATATGAACTATCTATATGTTTATTTTTAATGATATAGTATCAAGAATTCTCGTCGAAAAAAAAATTTTTACTTTGCAAAACTTTTGAAATTTACTAGACTTAAGAAATGTGGTTTTCTTTCTTGAAAAATCACATTTGCTTTCATCAAAACTTAGCCTTGATGACCTATATAGCCATCATCTTCATTATTTTAGTAAAAATCTTCATTTTGGGGTTAGAAAATAGATGTTTAAATAGGTGGTTTGCCTAAGTACGAATTTTACAAAATTTTAAAGAATGAAAATATTGTTTAACCTATTCTTGGAAACCATTTATTGTTCTAAGATTATATTTTGATAAACTTCTCTTATTCTTGTCAAAATTGGGTCTTTATTACATGTATCCCCTAGGACTTCCATTTTTCTATAAAAATTATCATTTTGGGACTTGGAAATAGGTATTTAAATAATGATTATTTTTAAGTCCGAATTTTGAAAAATTCATTTGAGTTTGTTTTCTTTGTAGAACCCATTTAGTCTTTCAAAAACTATTCTCTAATTGAACCTACCCATTAAGGCTTCCATTTTTTTTCAATAAAAATCTTGTTTTGGAGTTGAAAAATGGGTGTTTACATTTCAAGCTTCTTTTATTACGAATTTGAAACTTATTTTTGAGATTGAAATATTACCTTTGTAAACTTGCCTTTGTTTTGAAAATATTCCTTAGTAGATCTAAGCTTTTCTCATCAAGATCATCCATTTATGATATCTATTCCCTAAGCCCTTCATTTTAAATGAAAAACACACATTTTGAAGTTGAAAAATAGGTTTTCTAAATAGGGTTCCTCTTTTATCCGAATTTTCAAAAGTTATTTTTCTTGAAACTAACATAGATCTTGAGCTTTCTAATACTTTTCTACTATCATCAAGCTATCACAAGTTATTTAACAACATAAAACAAAAGTCTAATGCATGTATGAACCTAAAACAACTAGACCTAGTCTACTAAACTAGTTATAAATGCATGAACACTATGATGGTTATGTGAACATGAATAGATGATGAATATATGCACAAATCATTAATAATAATAACATAACTCAATAATAAAACAAGATAATAGCAAAATAACTCAAATAACAAGATCTAAAACATTGTGATGGCAAGGATCTCATGTTCAAGTGTTCCCACATCCCTAGCTTGAAGCTCATGGGGATTTTATAGGAAATCGCATATGAATGAACTTGCCATTACATGTTTTTAAGATACTAAGGTATAGATCTATTACCTATTGGTTGTGTAGAGTAAGAAACTTTGAAAGAAAAGCAAAGTGTATGTGTGTATGGAGGGAGGAGGGAAGCTCACAGTTTTGAGAGGAGAGGGAGAGACTTCAAAATTTTTTTTTTTCTAAAGTAAAAAGGAAGAAGGAAAGAAAGTGAAAGGAAGTGGGCATAAGAAGGTATATATAGGAAATGAATTAGGGTTTGCTTTGGATTAAACAAAAGAAAATAAAACAATTTGGAGAGAGGGAAAAATGGGGAGGGGGCGCTGGTTCTAGAGGAAAAGAGAGAGAGAGGTGTTGTGTTATGTAAGTTTTGGAATTAAATAAGTAATTTTAATTAATAAAAGTTATATTGGAAAAGTAAATTGTAAGAAAATGATGAAATTGTAAGAGTAGGGTGTAAGGATGTAATAAGAAATAGGTGATGGATAGTTGTACTTGTGAATAGGTAGAAGAATTCAAAAAGTAGATTTGACATTTAAAGTACCGGTAGTAATGAAAATACGATAAAAATGTTGTAACTGTAACTTTTGTAACCCGAAAAATTATATAACCGATATATTTGAAAATCTTATGAAATTACGAGTCTAATGGTACTAATATCATATATTTAATATTTCGAGCCCTGAGACACGCTTTTCGAAGTTTTGTACCCGATCGGGTCAAAATAGATCGAAAATTCGCTAATCTTATCTTTTAAAGCATCCTAGTGTTATTACAAACTAAACTACACCCTTCACTCCTATTTCGACTCTTTAGTTTAGGAATACGGGATTGCCAAATCTAAGCTACTAGGGTTTCCTGAGAATTCTTGACTTAGATTTTTCCGGTTGACTTTCCGGTTTAAATCTTTGCCAACTTGGAAACTGAGAGTTTCTATTTATACAACACATTTGAGAAATTTTATTTTAAATTTATTATATATATATTTTTGTAAGTATTTAATATCTCTTAGCTTTTCCAGAATTTGTGAATTGGGTTTTATTTCCGAAGGTTAATCGTTATTTAATTTTTAATAATTTGTTTTTAGGTTCTCTATTAGTCAATTTTTTTTTTACAAGTCAGAGTTAAATGTAGAATTTATCATACGTAGTGGTTTTAAATTTAAAGATTGTTGAGTTCTTATTTTATTTTTAAGGATTTTTATTTTCTCAAGATTAAGAAATTTCTAGATTCGTTCGTGATTTAAGGCTAGTCAAAGTTCGGTTTTAATTGGGGGCATTTAACCTAGTTTACTTTCGAAGTTTATTTTGAAGTTATTTACTGAAATTTTCCGAGGCTTACATCCCCCCTGGGAATAATGTATTTCTATGTCTAATACATTTTTCCTAAAGGTTTTTGATGAAAAGATACGACTTTTACTCGTGGATATACTGTTTGAACAAACTAATGTAAAAGTTGTATTTGTGACTTTCCAATTGTTAACCTCAATTTCCTAGTAATAAGTGAACGTGGAAACCGAAACCAAAACCCTAAACGGATTAGTATAAGCTAGTGAGAGATACCTAGAACCCTAGATTCGACTTTCTTTTGACTTCATATTAAAAAAATTTTATAAAATAATTTAATGTGGAATATTATTTTAAAGTATATTTCAAACCATAAAAGTTTGATTTTGAAAAATTTTCTATTCTGGGCCTTCCCGAGCTCCATTACCGAAAAGCAAGCCCCGAACTAGAAATTAAAAAAAAATATTCGGAATATTCTTTAGAACCAAAATTTTATAAGGATTTCGAAAATATAAGTTTTATAATTTTTCGGGTTACAAAAATTACAATTATAGCTTTTTTCCGTATTTTCTTTACTACCGATAAAGTAAATGTTTTATCTACTCTTTATTACTATTCACAAGTACAACTACTTACACACACAACCCATACCCTAGTCTTACATCCTTAAAACACTCATTATATTTTTTTTCCAAGAAATTTTTGTCTTTAAACAAATTATCACAATTAATACATTTTATTACACAAAATACAAAATAAAACAATTTCAACTCCCTCTCTCTCACTCCAAGGATGGCCGACGCATCTTCCCCCCAATTTGCTCCAATTGATTTATTTTATCTCATTTTTATAAATAAAAAAAACCCTAATTCACTTAATATAAATAATCCTTAACTTTTCTCTCTCTTTCATTTTGTTTCATTTGATCAAAACTCACAAAACTCTCTCCATTTTCTCTCCCTATTGTCGTGACTCCCACCACATCACACACATACACACATGCTTCATTTCTTCTTCATTTCTTCTCTTAATCCAACTTTAGGTGATGAATCTTAAGCCTTTCTACCATTTAATCTTGTAATGGCAAGAATATTCATGAGTATTTTCACTTCAAGTCCTCATGAGCATTTGCTAGGGACAAGAAAATGCTAATACATGAATATCAAGCCATCACAAGAGTAGATCTCGTGCTTGAATGAGTTTTGTTGAGATATTGTCATGTTCATGCATATAAAAGTAGAGATCTTGCTATAAAAATATAAGTTCATGCTTTTAAACTCCTTTTCATGCATTATAAATAGTAGATCTAGCATTTAGATACTCATATTATACTTGACATTGATGTTCTCAAAAATATTTTGTGTCTTCATGCATTAATGCTCATAAAGGCTTTGTCTTATATATATAAATGTTGTAGTTAGTAGATCTTCAAGTGGATGAGACAAGGAATTTAAAAAGGAAAAGTTTTTGTTAGAAATGTTCAAAGAAAAATTCGTATGACTTCAAAGCCATGCTTTTAAAAACTCTTGTATCAACTCTAAAACTCATGTTTTATTTGAAAAATAAAGGGTATAGGTAATAGATATTATTAAGTAGTGATTTTTATAAGTTGAAATGAGTTTTGATAAGATTAATGTGTAAAACAAAGAATAGAAACAAGATAGAAAATTTTGAGTTATTAGTCAACTTATGAAATTCGTAATTTTGGATGATGACCATAAAAACACCTATTATCCAAGCTCAAAATGAAAGTTTCATGTAATAGATAAAGTCCTTAAGGAATAGGTATAATAAAGTCTTAAATTTTAATGCATTAAACAAGTTTTTTCTAAAGGAATCATTCAAAAATTAGATTTCTAAAAATTCGGATTTTTGAGTAAATCCTATTTGAAAACATATTTGTAAGATGTAAAATGCAAATTTTTATGTAAAAATGAAGGTCTTAGGTAGTATATGTTATGAAGACTCAATTTTAACTAAGATAACTAGAAATTCCTAAGAATTAATCCCAAAACACAAGTGAGTTGTCAAAGTTAGAAAACTAGATTTCTCAATAGTAGTGATTGTTGAAGTCTTACAAAATAAAGAGTTATAAAATTTTCTTTTAGTCAAAATCATCAAGATCATGCATACATTAAACTCATCACATGTCATTCATGTTAGGAAATCATTAACATTGCATAGATAATTGATTTGTCATGTAGAAACATTTCAATCATTTACAAAACTATTTTTCGGAATTAGAAACCGTTACTGATCAGAACTGATCTGTAATGCCCTAAAATAACGCATTACAACCCGCCACGTATCCCCTCTTATATAGGATATGCAAAGGCTCTATTATCCGCAAATTAATACAATCATCACCTATAAACACTCATAGGTAACTCATAGGATACCAAACTTGTTAAAACTATAAAAACTCATACTTCATAAAACATAAATTCCTGGTTCAAGCACAAAATCCAAGTTGACATCATAGTCAACAAATTCTACATAAACGATAAATTGTTTACATTAAAATATCTTCATTTAAAACCAACAATGAATCCAACTACAATCCCAAATGATCAAAACATATTTTTTCTTAGAAACTTGGTATATGAAGCCTAACTCTCGGCTGGGTAGTCGGTCACTATCGCCATCCTCGCTATCAAAGAATAAATCATAACCGGATAGATCATACACTATATCTTCTTCACCTGTACCTGAAATTTAAAAGAATGAACGGTGACGCCCAGTACGATGACTCCAATCCAAAAACAAATGCATATGCACAACAAAAGGCATATAATTCATGCAACCTAAACTAATGCAAACAATCATTGTAAACCCCCAAAATTTTCATAATCTTAGAAAATAATCCTAGAAGTCTAAGTATCAAATTCAAATCCCGAAAATCGAATCAAGATAAAAACCAAATTCTAGACCGAGCTAAAACACCAGAAACAAAATCCTAAAAATTGAATCAAGTTAAAACTTAATTCCAAATAAGGTAAAAAACGAGCTATTTGAATCTTGAGAAAACGAGAACCCTTGAAACAAAATATAAAGTCCAACTACCGGTATAATCAACGTCCGTACGCCAATTAAATCATCTACCCAATTCCTAAAACGCGAATCAAAACGATAGATCCAAATACCGCTTAACAACGAAATGATAAAATCTTAAATCCTTCGGTAAAATTTTAGAATCACAATTTTCAATTTTCACCAAAAGTCAAACCGAGTCAACTCATAACCCTAGACTCGGTTAAAACGATCCGAGAATTAAAAATTATTAAATAATCACAAATAAAATAAGATAAACCATAGATGTCGAGCTAAAAATATAAAACGATCAAAACTCGAAAATTATACGATCTTACGATATCTCGACGAAACCGGAAGTCAAATCGGAACCCTAAAATCAACAAAGCCTGTAATGAACCCTAGTGTTTAAGATCCGACAATTCCGCGTTTTCAAACCCTAGGAAATGAAATTAAGCCAATAGCTTAAAATAGTTCGTAATAATATAGGGTAACATAAAAATATCAGATTTGCGAATTTCGAGTGTCCTTCGAACTCAAACGGGATCAGTGCTCGAAAAGTGCGTCCCGGAGCTCGGAATATTAAAAACATTCCGTTTATACCAATAGTCTCGTAAAAAATACAAGGAATCCAAAAATATCAGTTCTAGAATTTTTCGGTAGCTAAAAATTATAGATATCGCATTATTATGTGTATTTTTATTACTACCAGTACTTTAATTGTCTAGTCTACTATTCATAGTACCTTTCTACTATTCATTACTATTTCACTATCTCTACTTTTTCTTACACTTATTTCTTACTACCTACATACCTATTTTCTTGCTTTTTATATTTCCAATACACCTTATATCAAATCATACCTTACATATTAATTATTTTCTTACAAAATTCACTCAAAAAATCAACTCACTCTCCCTCTATACCCTATGGCCGGTGCAACTCTCCCCCATTCCCTCTCAATTATTTTTCTTTCTCAATTTATTTTATTACATCTAAAATTTAATCCAAAAATACTATAAATACCCCATTCCTCTTTCATTCTTTCACACAATTCATTCTACTACCAAAACTTTCTCAAATTCTCTACACAAACTCTCTCCATAAACTTTTCCTCTATCAAAACTCTCTTTCACCAAATACTCACAAGAGTTTCCTTTATACACTACAACTACCATTTCTCCATAACCACATAACCATACATTCACTACCATTTTTATATCACAAAAATACCTTAGGTAAAAATTTCTTTCAACCATTTTATTATTCATGTCATGTAACCTAGCATGACTATGGTGTTGTTTTGAAACTCATATGAGTAGAAAGCAATAACATGTTCATGTTTTGTTCTTGTACATAAGCTTTCTATTTTATTATGTTTTTATTATTATTGTTATTATTTGCTTCTAATCTAACTTATATATATAGCATTATGTATATTTTTATGTATATATATTCATTTAGAGCATATAAGCTCACTTGTTATTTATTTATTTCATGCCTTGCAATTTATTTATTTCAAGCTTTTCTTTAAGACTAGTCTTTCTAGTCTTAGACTTGTCCATATCAAGTCAAAACATTTTTTGTTTATTTTCTTTAATCTTTCGGGACTAGTCCATTCTTAGTTCTGGGATGTCTTGATAAAGTTAAGGCTCCAATACTTGACCGTGATACCTTGATGAAGCTAAGGTTCCCAATACTTGATATTTTATTGCTCATTAATTGTTTTTAGTATTTTCTTATGTTCTTATTACTTTATATGCTCATGATACTTACATTTACATAATGTTAATGTCTCAACTAATCTAAAAATAGAATTTTACTTTACTAAATGAACTCAAAGCTCGATTTTCGATTATATGATTTATCACAAAATCATGAAGTTATTATCAACAACATAAAAATAGAGTTTTCTCAATGTTTTCTTAAATAACAAAGATAGATTACCAAGGAAACATAAGAAGTAAATATTTTCTTTGTATATTATGTTAACCTAAACTTTAGTAAAATAATTTATTAATATTAAAAGTTTTTACAAAAAGCTTAAGATTTAAACTCTTTTAAACTTCATAATAAAACTAAGAAAACAAACTAGTTTTCAAAGTTAAGATAAAAATCAACTCATAAAGTTATGAACCCACTTAGGAAAAGTAATGATTTTCAAATTTCTAAGGAACTCATTTTCAAAAGAATATAAATAAAGTAAGATTAACAATAATGGATTTTATCAATAAAGATAATTCTTTTCAAAAGAAATAAAAGAACAAGTTTTAGAAAGCAAAAACTTATATTTTAGAAATAGATATAAGAAGACAAGATTCATTTTCTAAAACCATCTTAAATACAAAATTATAAAAATGTTTTCAACAACCTAAATATACTTTTTGATACTCATTTTCAAAAGAATATAATAAAGTAAGATTAACAATAATGGATTTTATCAATAAAGATAATTCTTTTCAAAAGAAATAAAAGAACAAGTTTTAGAAAGCAAAAACTTATATTTTAGAAATAGATATGAGAAGACAAGATTCATTTTCTAAAACCATCTTAAATAAAAAATTATAAAAATGTTTTCAACAACCTAAATATACTTTTTGATAAAATTGATCTTTTATCACTAGAAGTGAAATTTATGAAAGACTAAGGTTAAAGGAAAATTTACTTGTTTTGGAAAAAAAAAATGAAGGAAATAAAATAAGAATATACTCATGAAAATATAAATTTTATTCCAAATACTTGAAAAGCAATTTATCAAGATAAGTTTTAAACAATTTAAAAAGAATTGCTTTATGAAATAAATTGTTGAGACACTACCATTAAAATTTTGCATATAAAGTGAGCTTATCTATATACTCAAAGTATTTATCAAATATAAGTTCATAATTATATATATATATATATTGTTACAAAAGGATTTTTCTTTAAAATGAAGTTGAGTTAGAAAATGGATTTGCAAAAGTTTAGAAATAATTCGTTTTAAATCTGTACCTGACGTTTTCGGAACCCAAATGAGCTTTTATGACAAAGATAAGTTTAGAAATGGATAGATCTTTTCGAATAGGTAGAAAATGGTATATTATATGCGGAATTCCGAGTTAAAATGAGCAAGTGATGGCCATTTTAAGTTGGAATTTCCCCTTATACGATTTTACTGCGATTTTAAGAAAAGTTTAGAATATCCAAGAATAGAAATGCCATGAAAGACTTATCCCAGGTATTTTTTTTGTCTAGGTGACGAAGGATACGAGAATACCCTACCCGAGGATTACTACGACTAAGAAGATAGCGAAATGGACGAGTGAGTTATTCCTCCTAAATTCGTTACATCGCTTGTGCTTGTAAAGTAGTAGCATTAGTATACTAAGAAAAGATAAAAATGGATATATATTTGGGAAATTCGGGATTATGTGTATATATGTGATTCTATGTTTATGTGTGAAATGAGAAATAAGAATATCGCAACATTGAACTGCTTGTTTAAATAATTTTGTTTACTTACGTGTATGATTGTTTATTGTTTGCTAAGTTGATTGATCGCCCCTAATAAACCTTAATAAGGTTTGGCTTGAGAAAACTAAAACGCTCACACATAGCATTCATCGAGTCATATCTATTTCGGAAGGCTATTACTCCTACGCGTAGAGTTGGATTGGCTGTGATTGTGCGGTGCTACGGGCCATGTTCCTTCCTAGAGAATCCAAATCGCTCGGGGAAAGCGACTCTGGGTTTGGAGCCGAGCCAACCGAACGCTGTGGGTAAGGACTTGGGGACTAGCAGTAAAAGGTCGAGGACCTTCAATCCCGATTCCTTAACCTTTGATACGGAGGGGTAAATCCGTTCTATATATGGTTTCCGGATAACTATATATATTTGCGTAATCATGTGATTGTTGCATTGTTTGCATAGCATACGCGTGAAAATTTGAATGAACTTGTTTGAATATATGGCGCGAATAAAAAGGAATATCTCACTAAGCTAGTTGAAGCTTATACCCTTATCGATTTTGTTAAAACAGGTATACTTGTGGCTTAAATTGAGGATCATGATATTAAGGGAGTCATGGAAGGATGTTAAGCTTCTATGAAGGAAATGGAATCATAAGATGAAGTAATTTTGTAAGGTTCTTTATATGTAATGACCTATATGATTAGTGATGTATATTTATTTGAAGATAATAGAGGGATATGCCCCTAAGAATTGTAATGTAATATGTATATGTTTTATGATAAGTATTCTCTTTGCCTTGTTACTTATTTATTATCAATATAAATTGCGCTACTCTGATGCGTTCCCTTGGTTGTGATGTACGCCTTGTACATGATATGGAAGCCTTTGCATGACTAAGGTAGTCATTCATAGGCTTTAGTATTGTGTACGGCGGACTGCCACGTTTAGGGTACCCCTCGGGGTGTGACAATCATATTAATATCTTTCTTAAGCCAACACAACAACACAGTCTAGTATTAGGTATACTTTAATCCTGAACTCGAAGTTACTCAGACCCCATTGTAAATCATACAACTCTTTGAAAATAATAATCATATACATATATGGATGAGTAGGTACTCCCCAAACACCCCGAATCCAGAACACTTAATTCTACTGAAATCATATCAAGGCACGAGTCTACTAGGGACAATCTCACACCAAGATCATCAGGGTGCCTCACCAGTATCACTGTCTGCCAGGTATTTACTGGTCAAAGCCAGGCACAACCAAACAATACAATTATTAAACTGAATAAAGATTAAGTTTATTAAGAAATTCTGTTCCTACAAGCATTCAATTAATACTAAACTTACAGAATAAAAACAGCAAGCAAGGATTGGTCGTACCTTTATTAGTTTCAGGAAATTCCAATCTGTATTTCCTAAAATCCTTTATCAACAACACTCAATCACAACCGAATCTCCCAAATCTCCACAATACTTCAATCAATATTAACAATTCAACAACAAACTCAAATCTCCAAATTCCTGTCAACATCATACATTTTTATATTTAACAAATAAAAACACGATATAAACAATTCCTAATGTACTATAACTCCCCAAATCCTAACCTGATAAAGAAATCATCAAGTTGCACCGTCTAACCCAATCAATCTTCCACAACAATCTATAGAATTTGATAATCCTTCAAAACCCTAATATTATATGACAACAAGAACACATAATGATCATCTAATCATACATTATTCAACTCCATTAAAGAAAAGATGAAACTTACTAATTAGATCACCAAAATCTAACTCACATCCACAAATTCGAATCCCAACCAAATCTAGGGTTTCCTTCATGCAAACAAATAACAAAATCCTTAGAATTTTGCATGAAATTCGTATAAATCTGATATGAGAACATTATACTTACTTGTTTTAATCACAACACTCACTTCTTATCCAACCGAGACAGATTAAATCCAAGATCTAAATCTTTCCCATGTTTTTCCTTCAAGAACACAGAAAACCCTAAGCAAGCTCATACAAAATCATATTTAATCAGTGAGAAAAGGTTATAATCACTTACTTTGGATCAA
This sequence comes from Combretum micranthum, assembly GCA_024138025.1. NCBI lineage: Eukaryota > Viridiplantae > Streptophyta > Magnoliopsida > Myrtales > Combretaceae > Combretum > Combretum micranthum. Next base: position 57,096 of record JAMXBD010004415.1, read on the forward strand.
AAACACCCTCCGGATGATTCTTCAAGCCTAGATCTCCAAGAACACTCCAAAACTCTTTTATATGAAGGAGAAATATGAAATGATGTTTTTGTCAAAACCGTTTTTTGCGTTTCGTATTTATATAAATTTGGTCATACGTCGGCCCTATGCCGGCGGCGTACGTGTAGATCTTGCCGGCGTACACCCTACGCTGGCAAAATTTATACGAGTGCTGACAGTATTCATCGGGGCTTTGATTTCCCAGAACTTCGATCCTACTACGTACGCTGGCAAATCCATACCCTACGCCGGCAAATCCATTCCCTACGTCGGCAGCGTTCCCAGCTGGCGTTGAAATAAATCCTATGCACACCGGCGGCATTCTACCCAGCGTTAAGAAAAATGCTACCGTTCCCATCCTACATCGTCTCTAAGCCGGCGACGTAGATTCTTCATGAGGCGGCGTACAATTTGTCAAAAATTGCAGAAATCCGAACTTTAACATTTGTCCTACAACCAAACTTAAACTTTTACAATTTACTTGTTTTGACCTTAAACTCATCCTATATCATCTCATGATTCATAATTCATTATATTTTCATATTTATTTCTGTATTTTACATGATCCTTTTGTTTCGTGACCCAAATATTTTCAAAACTTGAAAAATAATATTAGAATTAGATAGATCTTTTGAAGTAGATAGAGATCGATATATAATTTGCGAAATTCCGAGTTAAAATGGCCAAGTTATGGCCGTTTTAAGTCGGAACTTCCGCAAATAGCGAGAATTACGAATTTGTTAAGTTTGATATTTAGTTTGGATTGGTTAAGTGATGAAATACTTATTAGGGTATTTTTTTCCTTTTTAGGTGATCCCAAAACCAACGAATCTTTACCATCGGAATACTACTACTAAAGACCGGCAAACCATGGCTGAGTGAGTACCACTTCCGATTTCAATTATTGTTTGTGATTGTAATGGTAGTTGCACTAGATACTTGGCAAAGATAAAATGGTTATGCATGATGGGGATGAATGGGTATTATATATGACTGTTGTTGATATGAGAAATCGAATATAAGAATATTGAAGCCGGGTGATTAACAATTACTTGTATAGATGGATTAGGATTGATTGTCTGCGATTATTGATTGATCACCTAAAGAATTGGTATAATTGAATATTCGAAATTGAAAACAAATATGAACTCATTCATATCATAATGGGGATGGAGCATTAGCATTTGTTGATTTTGCCGTGATCCTAAACAGTGTAAAAGTTGGTTAATTATGATCCATAAAACGAATTAATGAGTTGGTTGACCATGAGCCTAAACGGCGTCATACTGCAGGATTCGTTAATCTGCTAACCCGGGATGGAGGGTGCAAATCCATCCACATATGATTTCCGGCTGATCATATGTTTGCCGAACTCACGTGTTTGATGCATATTACTTGTCTGATTAATCACTTGTTTGATTGATGTGTTATAATTGTGATCATGGAAGTATTTACTCACTAAGCTAGTGTAGTTTACGCCCCTATAGTTTCTATTTATTGCAGCATGAGTTCATATGCTTAGGCCGATACCACTACAGCTTAGGTACAGGAGCTAGGCATTTTCTCTAGAAGTTGTATTCAGATTTGATTAGACTTCCGTAGGAAACAGAGACTCTGGATGACTGTAATGGATCTTTCAATATTCTTTTGCGGGGGAATGCCCCTTAGACTTTGTATTTAATTACTTATGTGTTTTGATTTATTATCTATTGCTATCGAATGCTAAATTAAACTCTTTAACTCCATTGAGTCGAGTATTCTATTGTTGTAAAGGGACGCCTTATATCTATATAAGACTTCCAAAGGACTTGGGTAGTAATTCGAGAGTCTTATATGGCATGTGGAGGACTGTTACGTTTAGGATACCCATATGGGATGTGACACCAATTGTCACGGTTGTGACTTTGATTCATCTTCCAAACTTCAATCATCGGAGCACCAATCACGGTTGTGACTTTCACCTAGGTAGATACTGGCGTTGATTTTCTTGAAGTCCCCATCATTCACGACCATGATTTTGTGATGGATTTGAATTCCTCCATTGCTACTTGAATTCATGGTCGTGACTCTTCTCGCCTTGATCATATTTCCTCTTGATTTCTCCTAATAGCTCCATTAAATTCCAAGTTGGCTTAAAATGAACATATACAGCGATTAAGTACCAACTCTCCTATAATTTAAGTCAACAAACTTTAAATTGGACTTATTTGGCTCTTAAATAACTACTTCGAATAAAAGATAAATCATGCCTATCAAATATCCCCACACTTAAGCAGCTGTCCTTAAGCAAGAGGTTGATGAAAATTTAATTTTGAAAAACAAAAAATGGTGCAAAACTATATCTATTCGAAGTTCAGGAATTTCACATTTATTAACATCCTTAATGCTTCATTCAACCAGCTATAATCACTAGGCTAATCACAGTAAATTAGTTTGAATCTTACCTTTAAAAAGAGATTCTAATACAAAAGTAGTATTTCCCAATGTGCATGTACAAAGGAATTCAGTACTCTCTTTCCATTCTTCTATTGATTTTCAATTCAGATCAATCCAGGAACAAATTCTTTAATACAAGCATACACATCAACAAATCCCTTGGTTTCTATCCTCTAATGCTTCTTCTCTTTTCTCTCGTTGTTCCTATTTCATTTTTCAAGTTCATCTCTTCCTCTTTTTTTTTTTTTTTTTTGAGAATTTTATAGCCCATGTAGCGAACTTTTAGCCGATAATCTTGATGTGCTATAATTAGTATTGAATTTTAAAAGCATCTTTCCAGCAAGTGTACTGGGCCTTCTATTGTATATATAGCATGATTCAAGTGTCGATCCCACAGAGATCTATTAACTACTAGACAATTATCAACTAATACTAATATCTAGGCAATTGATCTTTTTAAAATGATTAGATTAAACTAAATTATCTAATTAAATGTCTATATGAATGCAATGAGCTTTTTAAAGAGAGGGATATGATGGAAAAATGTGGGAAGGAGCAGAATCCACTTTAAACTATTGCCAATCAACTTGACGTCATGTTATAATGATAATTAGATTCATGGATATTCATAAGAAATTGTCAAGATTTAAACAAAGTTTAAAAACCTTTAAGCCACAAAATAATTCAATAGCTTCCACTAAATAAATTATTAGTGGAATCAAATATTACAATTATAAACCTTCCGATTTTATAATTGACTAATACTTATATTAACATCTCCTAATTCCTTAGTGAGAAATCAACACAAAATATTGCATTAATATTCATGGACAATTTCTAAACTAGATTAAATTCCGCCGCTTCCGCAATTGTAATTTAATCTCAATTTATGAATTCATATGAACCCTAATTTCCCTTCCGAGTTATTAGAATTCTTATACACCAAAGGTATGATGAATAACCAGAACTCAATATGAATATTTCATGATTCTAACTATCTTATAACATGGATTCAAAAATCATTTTAGCATGTTTAAAGCTTCATCAACTTCCCACAAAAAGAATTTAGCTGCTCATGGATGATGATTCAACAATCAGATAAGAAATTGAAAATGATTTCATTATGATCAAAATATTCAGATAAATGAATTGCATAAAAGAAATAAGATTAGATATCACCAATTCAAAATACCAAAACTTCACTTGCAAATTCTTGAATAACTTCAAATATCTCTTCAAAAATCTCTATGGAATGCTTGTTCTAATCTATGTATTATAGTATGATTTAGAGCTACTTGGATTGATCTGAAAGTGAGGAGAAGACCCCCTATTTATAGGAAAAATTTCGTGCAAAACATTAAATGAACTTTGCTGTTTCACATTGTACGCCGGTAGTTATGGATCCTACGCCGGCGGCTTACAGGCAGCGTATCTTCGAATTATCCTTTGCACAGGCAGTGCACTGGCAGCCTTCAATATCAGTTACACATGTAGGCCACTTCTACGCCGGTGGCTTACATGTAGATCTAGCCGGCATATATGGTCAGAAATGAAGCGTTGCATCAATTTTGCTCGAACGCTGTCCCTAAGCCGGTGGCTTAGACACCGGCGTAGACACTTCAACAAATTTGTCTCTTTAATTTCCTCCAAGCGTTTGATATCTTCATGTCGCTTCAGATCTATGATGTACGTGCATCAAAGCCGGCGGCTTAAATGCTGGCTTATAATGTAACTCCTTCAAAGCTGGTGATATTTCATTTGTAGCTGGGCCTTCATTTACGCTAGCTTCTTCATCTTCTACGCCGGCAGCTTTGAGGCGGCTTTGAGTGTAGTTGAAACTTAGGTCGGCAAAGACTGGCAGTGCTGCAACGGCCCTTAGGTTTTACGCCGTCTGAACGCCGGCGGCTTTGAATGTGAATTGCCGGCCTTGACTTCAATTTTTCCTCTTTCGATTCAAATCTTTTGTTTTGATTTCTTTATCCAAATTAGTCCTGAAACATAAAATTTAATCAAAACAAATATCCATTCTAGCTTTTGATTATCAAGATTTGTATAAAATATATCTTATCAATTCCCCCACACTTGAACTTTTGCTTGTCCTCAAGCAAAATATTGAAGAACAACATGAAATCTCTTATAGATGTACAATTTTTCAATTTAATCTCAATTTTTTAAACTTGTTTTTCTTGTATCTACAGCTCTAACCTTACAATTTCTTGTAACTGGAGTACTATAATCAAAATTGAGAAGTTAATCCAAACAAAACAAGTTTTAATCTCAACTTTTAACAAAAGAACATTCTATTAAAAAGCAAATACTCAATCCACTAAGGAAAAATACTCATTTAAACTTCATTAGATTTCTAGCTTATATATATTCTAAGTAACACAAAATGAAAGTATGTGGTATATACTTTTTCGTTAGAATTCTCCTTCTTTATTATAATCTCCTTCCTTTGCATTTTGCATTCATTTTTCTTTTTCTTTCTCAGCATTTATTTCTTTTTGGGAGGTTTTTTCCGCCAATCTTTTTGTTTTTCAAAGCTCATGAATTTGAAACTTTTGCATTCTTATTCCCTTCTCGTTACAGTGAGTTCATTGAGTCGGCAATCCCAGGCTATCACCTGAAGTGACCAGGTTTCAAAAATCCTTAAGAACTCTTCATCACTTAACATTCAAGTTCAGTTACTCATAACTAAAAATTTCAAGTCAGGAGTAGTGGCTATGCTTGTCTCTTTCTTTTTGAATGCAATACAATATCAAAGATTATTTTTATGAAGGATCAACTAAGTTTAAAAGTTTCTTCTACCTCTTTCACCAAGTTGTTAAAAATTCAAAGATTATATACAAACTAAAATTTCCAAGAAGTAGACTGTTTATTTTTCAACAAAAGGACTCGACCAGCTCTTAAATTTCCAATTCTAAAGTTAAAAATAAAGTAAAACTTGTTCCTTAAGGATTTTACAACTTAATTTTTGCTTAGTAAACAATCACAAACAGCAGGTGTGTAAGATACTTTCACAAATCAATTTCATTGATTTCATTCTTTGCTTTGTTCTATCTCAAATTTCAAGAGATTTTGAAAAAATTTTGGCAGAATTTCCTCATGATGTGCTTTCAAACAAAAAATAAAAGGTGGAGATTTTTCAATAAATAACAGCAACAGTCATCAGATCATATTCATCACTTCAACACTTCATGCAATTCTATCCCTTCCCCCCCACACTTCAACCAAACAGTGTCCCACTGTTTTGCAACAAATAAAATAGAGGAAAGGAATAAAAATTGAATTGGATACTTCCCTGAAGTCAGTCGATTCATAGTCATCAATTTTGCATTGCAAGTGAGTTTGCTTTGCTTGTTTCCTGTAATCATACAAGAAAAACAAAAACAAAAAAAAAAAAAATAAAAAGCAAAAATAAAAGCAGAAAAATAATAAAAGAAAGGAGTTTACCCACAGGAACTTGGGTAACTCAATAAATATACAGGCCAATAAAATAAAAGCAATAAAGATCAATTGAGAGCTAGCAGGGTCTCTAGCTCTCTGGGCCCTGGGCTCTGTCTGCTGCTCTGCCTCAGGAGTATGTCTCTCAGTGTCTCCTGGGCTGGCTATCTGTGTGTGCTCTGAACTGAGCCTATCTGAGTGATGTGACTCAGATGAAGGGGTAGGTCATGCCAGTCCCGTCTCTGGGCTGATGCAGCAAATAGCCATCTTCAATGCCTCAAGATAGTCTTCCTAAATTTCTTGTTCTTCTTCCTTTCCTTCTCTGACTATCTCTGAGCTCCTGACTCTGGCGCTTCAGCTCCTCAACATCTAGCCTAGCTGGATGCCATATGCTGATAGTGCCTGCAGGAGGAGGAGGAGCGGAGTGGATGGCATCTCAAATGGGGCATCTCCAGGAAAGAATATCCTGGTATCGACCTCCTCTATACCGGTGGCTGTGCTGGCCTGGGGTTTTTCAGAAATCCCAGCCTTTGAATGGTGCAGATGTAATCCTCTTGCACTCAAACACCTCGTATTTCCTATGGGGCTCAAAAATGTTCATCCCCTTTAATAACCAAGTATGTAGCCTCCACAACCCAGACCTCGAGGTCCTCGTGTCTCCACCTGCCGGTATATAAAATTCGCCACTCCACCCCGAGATCAATCCTGTAGCCTATAAGGCTAAACAGGTTAAACATGTCAAATGTAGTCACCTTGCTGTGACTCATATTCTTGCAACTCAGGGTGTGTGCAAGAATATGGTGGAGCAGCTTGTGCGACAGCACGAAAATGTCGTAGCCAGTGACTTGGATTGGGACAAAATGCTCATTTGATCTCTCAGGACAACTAGGTGGAACAATAAGAATCCTGTGTCATGTCAGCTGGCCAACTATTGGGCAAATTCCTATTTTCTTCCTCACTATCATACAGTCCAGAATGTGGCTATCTGCTTCAATTTCACTCTCTGATCTGTCCATAGGCTGGAATTGGAAAGTGGACTCCTCTCGGTCTGGGATATTTTTCACTGTAG
>JAMXBD010004416.1:0-64069 GCA_024138025.1 Combretum micranthum
ACCAACTCGTCTAAGTATCAAATTTTGTTGCATTTAATGAAGGCTTATTTGTGTCTTTTTGATTGGTTATTGTGTGTATTTTCTTGACTTTCTATTGCTTGTATTGACTCAACTTGCATCACATTTTCAGCTAGAGGAAATCTATGAAGTTTCAGCCGCTCATCCTCACCAATTGTATTGAAAATTGAATAAATTATTATACAATAATTTTTAGTTAGTTAATTATCTTAGTTTTAGGATAGTTTACTAAATTTAACGGGTACAAATATGACAATTATTCAAAAGTTTTATCTCCAAAAATTTATGTGGAGTTCTACAAATTTTCTAGATTATTGTTATGTTCAGCTTTAGGTTAAAATTTACGTAATAAATTATTTTTAGAGTTTTATCTCACCCGATTAAGGTTTTCTAAGCTTAATAGGTTAATTTTCGTTTTAGGCTCTAATAACTTAAGAATATTCTAATTAAAATAATAGTGTGATCTAATTATTTATTTGGAGTCTATATTATGATTTTATGGATCTATTTATATTTTTATTGTGTATTTATAACCCTAATGGTTCATCCAATGATTATTGTTTTCTAACTATAAGCTTTATTGATTATTGTCTTTTTAATACTCCTGAAGTCTTATTTAAATTATTACTATACTTTGAGTTTTCGATACTGGTTATGAAAATCTATTTTTACTATATGTTAATATTTATAGTACTTTGTTTTAGGGTTTGAAATCATATATAGGCTCATTACTACATATGGTTTTATTCTAAGGTCTTGGTTAAGTCTTATATTAACATTCTATTTTTTATTTTTATATTTCCATCTATTTCTATTTGCATGAAAAATCTCGGGGGTTTACAGATACAATTCACTGCTCAAGACAAACAAACTGACTGCTGTGGTTTCTTTCTGTCTTTAGGACAAAAAAATATCAGCTTTTTCCCACTAATCAAATGACCAATTGAGCCAGCCGACGCATTCTAATGGTGACCATAAGGAATAAGACCAAATCACCATGGCCTTAATTCGACTCATATTGTCACAATCCCTTACTACTACATCCACCTAGGGAGATACGAGCAGCAGCTCATGTCCATCCTCTTTTTCTTTCTTTCTTTTTAAATTCGACGAATACAGGTTTAACCAATATCTTCTCCAACGCTACATCCTTGAAGTCACTAATAATACAGTTCAAGATACACCCCCCTCGACTAATCCAATCAAGGTATCGCTGAAGCTCCTACCTCAATAAACGTAAGTAAATGTCAGCTATAAACTTCATGAATCCTTCTTGCTAAAAAAAATTGATTCCACAACCATTTATGCTTATGAATCAATCATATGGATTCCAAGCTCGCTTAAGGAAAGACATTCTACACTCGTGGCAGAAGAAACAGAACGGATTACTAACAGACCGTCGGTACTCGCAAAATCTCATCTTGCTCCTCGCTTTATAATACCCTTGGTATCATTGTAGCCTTGATAATATTAATGCTCGGAAATGTGTTGACACTTCTACTCATGGTATAAACACCCTGTATTCGTCAGGCGAAACAACTCTTGAAATTGCATAGGATAGAACATACATGAATAGCTATTAGGATAAAATTCTTCATGACCCAGGGATAGTTGATTCCATGTAGCTGCAGATATATATATATATATATATATATATATAAGCTTCCTTTTCTCTCTTTTTGAATATGACAAACACAACATGATGACCGTGCCAGGTGGTGTAGCAGAGAGCCGCATTGCCATGTGTTTAACTTCCCTAAATGAAAACTAGAATGGTTAGTATATTAGAGTAATAATTGATAGTATTGGCTTATTGGGACTAAACTGAACCTGAGTAAATACATATATATATATACACAATAGCTTATTCAAAGTTCGTGATGGCCAGTAAAACCCACTTAGCTATTTAGGAATTTTTTTTAACAGGGTTATACATAGATATTACAAATGAAGTTGTGCAAAAATACAGTTAAACAAATATTAAGCATAAAAATAAATAAATAAATAATAGTAGTATCAATAAATAAGTAAATAAGACATTTATGTAGAAATGTACATAAGTGTAGGACAAAATTGAATTTCGGTGAGAGCTTAAGCCAACATAGGAATTTTAAAATTTGGCCCTTCAATGCGTCGAGCCATATTTTGAATTGTAGCGAATGAAAACTAGGTACAGTATAAACGAAAGTATACGTATTAGAACACTGAACGTAAAATAGTATATTTATTCCATAAATATACATATAATTCCATTATAATATGTAAATGCATGAATCTCCTTTACAACTCACAAGCCAAACAAAGGAAATATAATATTACTTAAATGGACTATTAAGGGCGTCTGAATGGAGTAACAACCCCGTAATGATGTATTCGTCAAATAACCAAACGGACACTGCCATTATAAAAGTTTGCGAAAAAAGATATGAAGTCAACTATAATTTTGCAAAAAACAGATTTAAAATGAGAAAGTTATAACAGATTGAAGTTTAGGTGCCAAGACTGCAAAGGAACAAGCCATGATTGTAGTGTAGATATATAATTTAGCTTAATTGAATTAATTCTCATAGAGTGTCATTACCTTACTATATTCAGTGATTACAAGTTAGACAACGAGCCACCAGATGATTATTATGATTAGTTACTACTATGGCAGATTGAGTATTTTTTCCTGTAATTATTTATTTGTTTGTGCTTGTAATTAGTTGCATTTTATGTAATTTATATTATAAATTAAATTGTATGGGGAATTGGGATCTATGCATGTGATTGATATTGTATGGTGGTTGATAAGATACTCAAATTAAAAAGAAAAAAAAGAATAAATTGCTTGCTACATTTTCATTAAATTGTTGATGTCAGTGTTTGTAATTAATTGGTTGATCATACCTATTGAACCTAATTATATTTGACTTGCACAAAATAAAATAAATTCATGCATCGCATTAATCTCATCCTCTAAAGGCCATTAACATCACACAATGAATCAGGTGTGGCTGTAATCGAGGTGGTATACCATGGGCCCTACTCTAACTTTAGGAAACTACTTCGTATCGAATGTGGCCCTTTATTAAGAGTGGAGCTGGCATTTCATTGCTTAGGGGTTAGATGTATTCGTTACCTACCTTAAGGAAATAAGTTTTATTTTGGAAAATTGGCCAACCTAAACTTTTAAATTATGTTTGTACAAACTTGAGGTGATGGTACCTAAAGCTAACGTGTAATGGAACTTTCCCAACCCAGGTCATGGAAGGCGAAAATCCGTATTATACATCGTTGCCAATGACTGTGTATATTTGTTGTATTCATATGTTTGTCCATGCATAGCATATGATTGGAAATTGATTGTCTGTATACTTGCTTGAAACTATGGTATGAGGAAATTGCTCACCAAGGTTGGTGGGATAAGGGCATAGTAGTAAGGAAATTCCTACTTGTTACTTTAGGTTGTTTAATGATATTACTTTCCTAAGTGTTTTCTTAACTAGTGAGTTGATTTTAACTTGATTTAGAAATTTTTTAGTTCTTAATGTTTATTAGAGTGTTGGTATGGTTCCTTTTAAATAAGTTTTTAAGAAAAACTTACATAACAAATAATTGTCAACCTTAAAATTTAAAAATAAATTTATTTTAGTGTTTTGAAAAAGAAGGTAAAGGAACTACTTACTATGCCTTGGAAAAATTTTACATAATATCATCACTTAAAAATCTAGGTTGAACTTATTTAAATTCTCAAAATCAAACTTTTCCTAAGTGCCAAAATTACTTGTGTAAAGAGTTAAGTCTTTAATTTTTAATAAAAGAACTCTTTTATTTAAACACCAACATTATGATTATGTATGAGCATGAAAATGAAAATATAATTATGTTATATGAAGAAAAATGGCTCATTGGAATATAAGAGTTATAAGAAATTAAATAAGTGTATAAACATATAAACAAAGTTAAGTATTGGAAGTCTTAGATTGTATCAAGGCTTCTGAACTAGAGATAGACTAATCCCATAAAAAAAAGAAAAGACAAGAAAAGAAAATTGTTTTGACTTGCTAAGGACAAGTCTAACACTATAAAGACTGGTTTTAATAGAATTACATGAAATAAATAAATAAATTGCATGAGCATAAATAAAAGTTATGTTTGTAAGCTTATATGCTTTAAGAATATATGTACATAAATATACTTAATAATATGTACAAGTTAGATTATGAGCAATAATAAAGCGCAACAATATAACAATAATAAAAATAATACTTGAATATTGTTAAACAAGACATTACCATATTGTTGCTTTCATAATACCCATGGGTTTGAGAAACATATACTATGGTCATATTATGTTAACATGAACATAAAGAATGTTTAAGAAATTTTTACCTAAGGTAAAGAAATGGATGGTAGAAGAAAGAGGGGTTGATGTTGTAAACCCTCTAAATATACACAACTTAAATATGATAATTACTAAAAATGTAATTTATCAATTTGAAGAATTTTGATAAAGTCGCAAATATCACTCCTTTTTTTTTTTTGCGATTTAACAATATTAAAGTATGAATAATTTTATAATTACAAGATTAGAATCCTTACCAATAAAATTCCAAAATCCAAAACATAACTTCCATAAACTTGAATAATCTAGGAATGATAATAAATTGGTTTTATTATAGACACAAAAACTTTTCTACTTTAATTTCAGTGATATTAATAATAATAAAGTCTACATATATATTATATATATATTTAAACCCTAAAGTAGCATTAGAAAATTTACAATCATCAACAATCAAAAAAAATATTCCTAGATAATAAAAGATAAGATTTTGTAACAAAGTCAATAACTGACTAATCATACACTTATGACTATAAATATCACACGTAGAATGACTAGATTAATTTTAGAGCCTGGTAGATAGTAAACGATAAATTGAAGATGAATTGCTAGAGTTGAAAAATACGCGATAGAAATAGAAACTAATCAATATCTATCAAACTAGAGCTTAAATAAAAAATTATGAATACATAATTATAAAATTTAGAATTTTTGAGTCTTTGGAGCGCAATACCCTAATTTGACCTATCGAGACTAGAAACTCTAATCGCATAAGTGAAAAAAATTTGATAATTTAACATAATTAGGAATAATAAATGAATATAATTGAAAATAAATATTCTAATGTCATAAATGCCCAATTTAACCTATTAAGCAACATCAATTGGTTATTTCAACAAATTCAAATTAGTCAAAACTTTCCAATTATCAAATGAACTTCATCTATCAAGTTTAATCACCTAAAACACTAAATATCCAATTTAGACATTTTAGTCTAAATTCCAACTGTAAACCCCTGAAAATTTCATAATTCTTAGAAAATAATCCTAAGAGTTAAACACCGGAATTGAAACCCTAAAAATCGAACCAAGTTGAAACTTAATTCTAAATAAGATTAAAAACAAGATTCCTTAATCTTGAGAAAAAGAGAACTCTCAAAAACAAAATAGAAAATCCAACTATCGGTTGAATCAACATCCGTATGTTAATCAAATCATCTATCCGATTCCTAAAACGCAAATCAAAACGATATATTCAAATAACGTTCGACAACGAAATGCTAAGATCTTAAAAGCCTCAGTGAATTTTGGAATCAGAAATTTCAATTTTCACCAAAAGTCAAACTGAGTCAACTCATAACCCTAGACTCAGTTAAACGATCCTGAGAACTAGAAAACTATCAAATAATCACAAATAAAATAAGATAAACCATATATATCGAGTTAAAAATATAAAACGGTCAAAACTCCAAAATTATACGATCTTACGAATAACTCAACGAAACCGAAACTCTAAAAGTCCACAAAGCTTACAAACAAACCTTGTGTTGAAGATCTGGCAATCCCACGCTCTTAAACCCTATGTAAACCCGGTTTTTCAAGTAGCCAAGATAACCCTAGAACCGGAAACCAAAACCCTGAACCGGAATAGCTCAAGTCTAGAGTGAGAACTAGGAACCCTTATTCCGGCCTTTCCTCGGTTTCCAATTAAGAAACTTTTCTAAGAAAATTTAATCTTGAATATAGTTCTTGATTTCATTTCAAACCAAGAAAATATCAGATTTTAAGAAAATTTCAATTCCGGGTCATCCCGAGACCCATTATAGAAAAACGTGCCCCGGAACTAGAATTTCAAAAATTTACTTATGAGTACTCATTTGAACCGAAATAAAATAAGGATTTCAAAAATATATTTTTCATAATTTTCTGGGTTATGAAAAATACAGTTATAGCCTTTTTATTCGTATTTCATTACTATCGGAAATTAAATTGTCTTGTCAACTATTCCTCACTATTCACAAGTACCACCTAGTCTACCTATTAGCACACTCTACAAATTCAACTCTTACCATCACTCAAATCAATCCCTTTTCTCCATGCTTTTTGTCCCTTCAACTTTATTACAATTTATGACAAGTGATACAAAATCAAATCAAAGGCAAATCAAATGAAACAAATCAAATCCTTCCCCCACAAGCTTCCCAAAACCGGCGTGAAAAGCCCCCCCCCCCTCCATGCTTCAATTTGAAATTTTTTTCTTCATTTAACCTAATTATCCATATATATACTACTTTTTCTCTCTCTCTCTTCATTCTCACTTTTCAACTTTTACAAAGTGTAAAAGCTCTCAAATCCTCCCCATTTTCCCCTCTTGGCCGTGAGTTCAAGCCCCACACACACACACAACTTCCATTTCTTCTTTTCATCTTCATTACTTCAAGTAAGTAAACTTTTACTCCTTCCACTCATAGATCTTTGTTATGGCTAAGTGATTCTTGGATATTTCAACAAATGTCCCCATGAGCTTTTGTAGGGACAATGAATATCAAACAAGAATACCGAACCATTACAAAGTAGATCTAACATTTAAAGGAGCTTTCATGCCAAAAGCTTTATGTTTATCCATCAAAAAGTATTTTAAACAAAAGATCTTTTATAAAAATATAGTTTTTATGTTTTCAAAACTCATTTAAGCATTGAAATAATAGATCTATCATTTTACTACTCATAATCATGTAGGCATTTAAGGTTTCATTATTATTTTGTGTTTATGTGCATTAATAGTCTTTAATGCTTTTGTCTTTAGTAAATAACCTTCTTAGTATATAGATCTATGGTTAGATAAGTTAATAAAGTCAAAAAGGAAAACACTTTTCAAGAAATGAACTTGTGTAAATTCGGATGACTTTGAAACCTAGGTCAAAAACACTTTTATCAACTTCTAAACATATATTTTACAAGAGAAATGAAGCCTATGGGTAATAGATAATGTTTGGTAGTATTTTTCATGAGTCTAAATGAGATTTTTCTAAAGAAAATGTTGGAAACAAGAAATGAAGTCCAATAGAAGTTTTGAGCTAAAAGTCATGTAGACAAAATTCGTAATAATGGATGTATGGTTAGAAAACACTATTTTTCCAACTTCAAAAATGGTATTTTCTTAAATAAATGAAGTCCTTAGGGTATAAGTATAATAAATACTTAAAGTTTTTGTATAAAATATTTTTTCTAAAGGAATCAACTTGAAATGGAAATTTTCTAAATTCGGATTTTTGGAAACCCCATAGTAAAAGACCCACTTAAAAGTTTATAAATGAGGATTTTATTAAAGAAATAAAGGCCTTAGGATATAACTAATATAAGGGTCAAAATTTCTTTAAACAAAGTGGAGTTTTCTAAAGAAAATCCTTGTAATATGTAGGTGTGACCAAGTGTAGTAAACTCACTTGTTAAACAATGGTATGAAATGGTTTTCTAAGAAAAGTTTATTTAAATTCTTTAAATCTAAAAAGTTATAAGAACTTAGGCTCATTAGAGTTCATATCATGACATTCATGATAGGGAAAATCATTACCATTGCATTTAGTTTCATTTTGTACTTAGGAATCTCAAGTGCATTCATGAAAACCACATTTTTGGAATCAATCCCGCTGTACAGATCTGATCCCTCAATTCGAGGCTTAGATATTTTCAAAACTTGATTTAAACTTCATATTTAGAAAGCTCTTCCGAAGTAGATAGAAATCGATATAAAATTTGCGAAATTCCGACTTAAAACGA
Organism: Combretum micranthum; assembly: GCA_024138025.1. Classification (NCBI taxonomy): domain Eukaryota; kingdom Viridiplantae; phylum Streptophyta; class Magnoliopsida; order Myrtales; family Combretaceae; genus Combretum; species Combretum micranthum. The sequence goes on from JAMXBD010004416.1 coordinate 8,125, forward strand.
CCAAGTTATGGCCATTTTAAAACGGAACTTCGAAATGACGCGAATTTCGATTTCACTAAGTTTTCTTAGAGTTTTAGTCCTAAGTTGGTAGAATACTTATTAGGGTATTTCTTATATGAATAGGTGAACCCGTGGACGGTGACTCTTTGCCTCCGGATTATTATTACTAGAAGAAAGGCGAACCAATGGCGGAGTGAGTTTTTCTTCCCGATTCATTTATTGTATGTGCTTGTAAAGTAGTGCACTAGAATGTAGGCCAAATGAATGGAATATGAATAATGGGGAATAATGGGAAATTATATGTTGATGATGATGTGAGAACTCAAATTAAGAATATCGAAACCGGGTGATAAACTTTGGTTGTGTAGTTAGCTATGATGGATTGTCTGAAAAATTGTTTGATCGCCTAAGTAAAATGGCTTAATCAACTACTTGGACTAATGCTAAATTGACATGTGCATATCACAAGGGGAAGGAGCATTAGCATTTGTAGGTTAGTCGTGAACCATAAACGACATCGAATAATCGTAGGTTAGTCGTGAACCATAAACGACATCGAATAATCGTAGGTTAGTCGTGAACCATAAACGACATCGAATAATCGTAGGTTAGTCGTGAACCATAAACGACATCGAATAATCGTAGGTTAACCGTGAACCATAAACGGCATATTGTTAGTACCGCAGTAGTCGTTAATCTGCTAACCCGGGATGGAGGGCGCAATTCCATCCACATATGATTTCCGGTTGGTCATATGTATGTTGAACTCATGTGTTTGATGCATACACTTGCTTGATTAATAACTTGATTGAATTGTTGTGACATAAATGTTATTGTGGGAGATTACACTCACTAAGCTAGTTAGCTTACGTCCCTACAGTCCATTCCTTTTGCAGCTTTCCCATTTGTGGCTTAGGCGACGTGACCCGGCTGAACAGGTACAGAAGCTAGGAGTTTCCCTAGAAGTTGGAATTTATGTTTTAGACTTCCATAGGAAACTTCTAAGACTTGGATGACTGTATAGAGTTAATTATTTCTTTTGGGGGAATGCCCCTTAGATTTGTAATATTTATTTATGTTTCATGAATTATATCCTACTGCTAATGCATGCCAAATTAAGCTTTTATCTCCATTCGGACTTGTACTCTATTGTTGTAAAGGTACGCCTTACATCTATATGAGGCTCTCGAAAGACTAAGGCGGTAATTCGGGAATCTTATATGGTATGTGGCGGACTGTTACGTTTAGGGTACCCTATGGGGCGTGACACCTAAACAACGAAATGAAAATAATTATTGATAATAGTTCGTAATAATATAGGGAAGCTTAAAAATATCAGATTCGCAAATTTCTAGTGTCCTTCGGACCAAAGGGGATCAGTTTTCAAAAATTGTACCCTGATACACCGGATGGCAAAAATATTTCATTAATACCAATAGACTCGTAAAAATTTAAGGTTTTCAAAAATAACGGCTTTAGAATTTTTCGGTAGCTAAAAATTACAGATATCGCATTTATACGCGTATTTTTATTACTACCGGTATTTTAATTGTCTAGTTTACTATTCATAGTACTTTTCTACTATTCATTACTATTCCTCTATCTCTATTTTTTCTTACTATCTATTCTTACACCTACATACCTATTTCTTACAATTTTTTTCCCATAAAAATTCTACACCACATATTACTAAACTTCTCTCACACTTTTCTTCTAAAATTAATTTTTTTTATCAAATTTCTCTCTCCTTCAAGTAATTGCCGTCCATCCCCTTCTCTCTCTTCACTCTCATCTATTTTCTTTTTGAATTAATTTAATTACATCTAATTTTCATTCTAAAATTCTATAAATTCCCCCTTCCCCTTCATTCTTTCACACAACTCATTTCACTACCAAAACTCTCTCAAATTCTCTATACGAACAACCTCCATAAACTTTTCCTCTACCAAAACTCTCTTTCACCAAATATTCATAAAATTTCTCTCTATACACAATACAACTACCATTTCTCAATAACCACATAACCATACATTCACTACCATCTTCATACCACATAAACACTTTAGGTAAAAATTTCTTCCAACCATTTAGCTATCCATGTCATGTAACTTAACATGACTATAGTGTTGTTTTGAAACTCATATGAGTAATAAAAGCAAGAACATGTTCATGTTTTGTTCTTGCACATGAACTTCCTATTTTATTATGTTGTTATGTTGATTTTATTATTCATATCTAACTGAATATATTTATGTATTTATACATAATCTTTAGAGCATGTAAGCTCACTTGTTATTAATTTAATTTCATACTTTGCAATTTATTTATTTTATGCTATTTCTTTAAAACTAGTCTTTCTAGTCTTAGACTTGTCCATATCAAGTCAAAACAATCTTTTCGTTATTTTCTTTATTCTTTTTGGGACTAGTCTATTCTTAGTCCGGGATGCCTTGATGAAGCTAAGGCTCCCAATACTTGACCAGGATACCTTGATGAAGCTAAGGTTCCCAATACTTGATATTTTTATTATTTTTCTTATTATTATTTGTTTCTAGTATTTTCTCATGGTCTTATTATTTTACATGCTCATAACACTTGCATCCACATAATGATATTATCTCAACTAATTTAAAAGTAGAATTTTACTAAAGGAACTTAAACTAGATTTTCTATTATGTGACTTGTCATAAAATAATGGAGTTATTATCAAACAACATAGAAATAGAGTAATACAAGTTATCTCAAAGTTTTCTTAAATAACAAAAATAGTTTTACCAAGGAAACATAAGAAATAAATACTTTCATTGTATATTATGCGCACCTAAGTTTTAGTAAAATAATTTGTTGGTTTTCAAAGTTCTTACAAAAAGCTTAAAGATTAAACTCTTTTAAACTCCATGACAAAACCAAGAAAAAACTAGCTTTCAAAGTTAAGATAAAATCAACTCATAAAGTTATGAACCCACTTAGGAAAATGATGATTTTCAAGTTCCTAAAGAAGAAACTTATTTTCAAAGAATATAAATAAGATAAGATTAAAAATAAAGGATTTTATCAATAAGAGGATTCTTTTCAAAGGAAATAAAAGAACAAGTTTTAGAAAACAGAAACTTATATTTTAGATAATAAATATAAGAAGACAAGACTCATTTTCCAAAACCATTCTAAATACAAAGTTATAAAAATGTTTTCAACAACTTAATATACTTTGATAACTTTGATCTTTTATCACTAAAAGTAAATTTATGAAAGACTAAGGTTAAAGGAAAATTTACTCATTTTGGAAAAATAAATGAAGAAAATAAAATAAGAATATACTCATTTATAATAATTTATGAAAATATAAAGTCTCTTCCAAATACTTGAAAAGAAATTTATCAAGATAAGTTTTAACACTTTAAAAAGAATTGTTTTATGAAATAAATTGTTGAGACACTACCATTAGAATTTTTGTATATGAAGTGAGCTTATTTATATACTCAAAGGATTTATCAATTATGTATATATACATATATATCTATATTTTTACTAAAGGATTTTTGAATGAAATTGAGTTAGAAAATGGTTTTGCAAAAATCTAGAAATATTCGTTTTAAATCTGTATCCAATGTTTTAGGAACCCAAATGACCTTATATGACAAAGATAACCTTACAAATGGATATATCTTTTCGAATAGATAGGAAATGGTATATTATATGTGAAATTTCGAGTTAAAATGAACAAGTTATGACCATTTTAAATTGAAAATTCATTCTATACGAATTTCATAAACACAGTGAAATAGAATTAGAAAGTTTAAGTAGAATTTTTACGAAATACTTATCCCGGGTATTTCTTTTGTCTAGGTGACGAAGGATACGAGATTACCCTTCCTAAGGATTACTACGACTAAGAAGATCGCAAAATGGATGAATGAGTTATTCCTTTTAATTTCGTTGCCTTGCTTGTGCTTGTAAAGTAGTGGCATTAGTATATTAAGAAAAGATAAAAATAGATATGTATGGGAATTCGGGGATATGTATATATGTGATTCTTTGTTTATGCGTGAAATGAGAATTAAGAATATCGCAACTTCAAACTGCTTGTTTAAGTGTTTTTGTTTACTTACTTGTATGACTGTTTATTTGTTAAATTGATTGATCGCCCCCTAATAAACCTTGATAAGATTTGGCTTATGAAAAATAAAGTGCTCACACATAGCATCCATTGAGTCACATCTCTTTCGGAAGGCTGCTACTCCTATGCGTAGAGTTGGATTGGCTGTTATCGTGCTGTGACACGAGTCATGTTCCTTCCTAGAGAATCCAAATCGCTCGAGGAATGCAACTCTAGGTTTAGAGCCGAGCCAATCGAACACTTTGGGTAGGGACTTGGGGACTAGCAGTAGAAGATCGAGGATCTTCATCACCAATTCCTAATCTTCGATATGGAGGGGTAAATCTGTTCTATATATGGTTTCCGAATAACTATATATATTCGTGTATCACGTGATTGTTGAATTGTATGCACAGCATATGTGTGAAAATTTAAATGAACTTGTTTGAAAACATGATGCGAGTGAAAAGGAATATCTCATTAAGCTAGTTGTAGCTTATACCCCGATAGATTTTGTTGAAACAGGCATACCCGTGGCTTAAGTTGAGGATCATGACATTAAGGAAGTCATGGAAGGATGTTAAGCTTCTATGAAGGAAATGGAAACATAAGATAAAGTAATTTTGTAAGGTTCTTTTTATATAATGCATTCTATGTTAGTATTTTGGAGATTCTAAGATGTATATTTATTTGAAGACAATAGAGGGATATACCCTTAAGAATTGTAATATGTTTATGTTTTATGATAAGTATTCTCTTTGCCTTTACTCATTTATTATCAATATAAATTGCGTTACTCCGATGTGTTTCCTTGGTTGTGATGTACGCCTTGTACAAGATATGGAAGCCTTTGTGTGACTGAGATAGTCATTTCTAGGCTTTAATATTGTGTTCAGTGGACTGCCACGTTTAGGGTACCGTCGGGGCGTAACACCAACTCCTTAAATCCTAGAAATTTAAATCTAAATATTTATTTTTCAAATAACAATTCCTAAGCCCCTAAAACCCTAAATTAACGTAAGATATAAATTTTCCTTTTATTAAATTTCCTAAAATCAATTTCTAATGTCAATTAGCTAATTCTCTTTCTTACTTCTTAATTTCTATTCTAAATGCCTAAAGCCCATAACCTAAAAGCTTAAATTATCATCTAAAACCCTAATCCCATTAACATAAGATTAAGCCCAATTATTCCAAAGATCAAAGCCCATAAGCCCATCAATTCAAGCTAAAAGACCATGCATTACCATACACCATCATACACATTATAAAACCTCAAATTCTAGAAAATATCAAGTGTGTGGAAAGACTAAATTGATCTTAACTAACTCTTGAAGTTTCTACATCTAGGAAAAGACCAAAATACACTTAAATATCTACAATGTGAACACAAGAAAATATCTCTCAATTCTAGAGAATTCTAATGCATATAAAAAGACCAAAATGCCCCAATTAATGAAACAAAATGACCAAAAAGCCCTTAAACCTAATGGAAATTACAAACCACAAAACAATATAAATATAACTATTAGAAAACCCTAATTTCTTCTTCCATCTATAGCAGCCCACATCTCCCCAAAAATCCTCTCAAAAACATCTCACAAAACCCACAAAAATACTATAACAATTTCTTTTCAAGATAAGTCTTCAAAAAGTAAGAAAATCTCTTCTTTAATCCATCATTTAATTACTCAATTTCTTCCTAAAAATCTAATATTTATTTCAATTGATTCTTAGGTGAAATTAAAGATTAAGAGCAAGGTTCAAGTTAGGAAAAATAAGCTTGAAGAAGCTTCATCAACTTTTGAATTGTAGAAGTAGTAATAGAGGCAACTATTTAGTTGATTTTGCTAAACCAAGTAAGGAATTATAATTAATTTATTTTATTATGTTGAGAGCATTTAGATTCATGTAAATTACTAAAAACAAACGTAGATTAAGTATTGATCAACATATATATATGTATGAGCATAAAAACCAATATATATATATATATATATGTATACACATGTGAATAAGCATGTATGTTAAAAAATTTAAATCATTGCATGTTTATATAAAGGTATGTGTGATATATGTTGAATTGATATATTTTTATTGAAATGGAGTTATCAAATAAATATATGAATATACTAAAAATATTTTTTGTTGAAATACATACGCATATATGTTTGCATTGATATGTTGGAATTTTCGAAAAATTTGTATTATTGATGATGATTTGAGTTATGATTTATGATTCAAGTTGTAAAATATAAATATGAGTATACAATAGATAATAAAACATAGAATAAACATGTTTTAGATGAATTCAATATGCTTAAAGATCAATTTATATGCATATATATTAAATATGGACAACTTAACTTATAATATTTAGGTAAAATATTAAATGAATTTATTTTTGGATGAAATTTATAAAAATGATAGTTTAACATATTTATATACAAACTGTAAATTTTCATGATTTTTGAAATACATTTACTATTTAAACAATTAAATTACAAAATAGCAAAACAGGACAAAACAGTGTTTCGACCAGCAGTGATGGCGTGAATTTATATGGCCGAACCAGTTACTTTTTCTTCTTCTTTTTGGGTGAAACTATAACGGTTTAAAAGCTTAAGAAGTCTACTTTGATATGGTATAAAGAACCGGACAAGAACCGATTAGGGAATGGTCAAATTCGATCGAACCGATCGGTCATCGCGGCCTATGGCCTATTCTAGACAGTTTTGAATCAATTAAAATTAAAACCATAATTAACTAATTAGTTTAGGCCAAATGACCTTATAAACATTTAAAAATATGTGTTAGGTATTCTAAATAAAAATTTAGGCTTAAGAAACCATGTTTAAGATAGTAAACCAAATTATTAGAGTCTGAGTGCATACTAGTTTTCTATAGGAAATGAAAATTGGAATCTAAGGTAAATTGTTTCTAATTAAATGAATATAAAATAAATGTAAATAATGTGTGCACATATTAAAATACTCATTTTAAGATAAATAATTAATTATTTTGATTATAGGAATTTATTTAATAAAATGAGAATAAATGTGGTATTTTGACATAATATAAACATAATAGGAAACTAGTTTAAATGCCTTAACATATTTGGATGTAAAAATAGATTATAAATAATATAAATAAAATTAGAAATATACAAATGCATATACACCTCTACGCCCTAAGAACTTAGGAAAGATATGATTTGTAAGAATAAATTAACATAATTAGCTGATATAGACTTGTGCATGCTTGATGTTATATTTCGGTTATGCTAGAATTTTATGTATATCATAAGTTATAATCAAGTATCTTACATGCACTAGAGATAAATTTCAATGAGATTAAGAAGTAAAACAATATAGAAAATCCTAAATGTATCACTACGATAAGTTTCAACCCTATAAGAACTTAAGAGGAATGATCTTTTAATTGAACTCAAAGAATTTTCAAGTATATACATATATAATCATGACACACCTAGAAAGTTAGGGTTTCAAGATCAAGGTTGTTATGATTCAAATGATTGTTAAGCAAGATATTGCTTTAACCAAAAATCAAGTGATTAATTCAAGAACTATTTATATAAGCTAAAGTGTAGTTCTCGACTCATATAAGAAAAGATTTAAGTTTAAAATTACGATTTAACGCCATCAAAATATTAAACGAATAGATGATGATTTAGCTTTGAAATCCATTTAAGAGCACATTTCTAAAAACCCATATGTGTTTTGGTATATATATTTGTTAGAGTGTACAAGGCTAAATTTAGATAATTCAAGTGCAAATTATCTAATATGATGGTATAGGTTGTGATTAAAGAATTTAAACTTAAGAAATACTGTAGAAAATAGAAACATGAATTTTGTCATACAATAAGATCACAAGGATACCGAGTGTAGATTAATAAAGATCATAAAAATAATAATAAGTTAACATAATCTCATTTACTAAAGATAAATGTCTAAAATACGTCCAAGAGAAACACGATGAAACTAAATGATAATAGGCGAATTCGACCAAAAGAGGAATAATGAACCTAAGTTAAGAATAATCTCTATGCATAAAAAAAGGAAATGAACTTGGAAAGAAAACTAAAAATCAAAGCAAAACAAAAAACATCTTGTAGACCCTCAATATAGCATGGGAAGAAATAAATAAAATATATAATTGAGAGCTACATTCAATAAACTTTCCAACACCTATTTATACACTAAAAATAAAATTAAAATGAGTGCAATAAACTTAATTCGAGATTTCACTCAATAATTGAAATCATTTAAGGCATTAAGAAAAATGAGTTTGTCTGAATTTGATAACTTAACCAGAGAAACCTAGTCTTTACAAATTTTAAAATCCATATTTAAACTTAAACTGATTGTGATAAAGCTCGGGTATAAGACACATAAGACGCAACCGAAGTTGTAGCGTAAATGATAGCATAGTAATGAATATCTGTTATTTCATTTCCTAGGGAATACAAATCAGACTGTGGGTTTCCTTGTAGAATACTACAACAATTAGCAAGGATGACAAGTGAGTAATTTTAACCTTATCACATTGATTGTGCTTGTAAGTTTAGTACATATAAAATGACCATCAAAACTACTATGTATGCAAGGATGGGAATAATGTATGTTGTATGGTGTTTGATTGAATGCCAAACTATATTATTTGAAATGATAACCAAATTGGATGATATATAATGTTTGAAATATGTTAATGCTTGTTTGTGAATTGTTTGGTCACCTAATCAACTGACATAATACTATATGGTATTTAAATGAAATGGTCATGCATTGTATAAATTGCATTATTCCATAAAGGTGTGACAGGCCACTACGTGTTAGTGTTTCGATTCTCTATTAACACTTGGTTTTTCTAGATGTAAATTTCTTAATTCTACACAAGGTTTTCTTTGTTCCGTTCGGTTCCATTGGAACTAACTAGCAAATGAAGGAACGTCGCACGTGGTATCGACATGAAATGACTAACACTTAGTGGAGTTTCTTTATTCCAAGGATATGAATAAAATGTTTCTTCCTTGGTTCTCTGATTCTCTTAAGCGGGTGGGTCATGAGGCAGAGTTCCTCGACTTGGTTCCTTCAACCCCAATGAGAGGACATAAATCTCCATCTTGTTTGGATTCCGGATTATCCAAGCTTGTACTTGTGCATATGATTGATTGTTACATTGAATATGCTTGCTAATTAAACTTGTTTGATATTGCTTAATGTGTGATCTGGTTAGGTTATCTCACAGAGTTGTGGTTTCACTCACCCCCAGCAGTTTTTATACAGGAATAATACTTGTTGGAAAAAGGGTCAGGAATGTGTGAAGAGAGTTTTCCATCAAACTCATTGAAGTTAGAAAGATAAACCACTATGAACTTAGAATATAATTTAGATAAACAGTACAAACATTTGAGACTTTGTATTCTATCTGTTGAAACCTAGTTTTTATTATTGGTAAGGGATACTGATTCTCTATGATCTTGGTGAGATGTGGAAAATTTGATTCCATAGTTATGTTTCAGTAATAGCATTATATGTATTGTATGATCGATGTATGAGAAGTTAATAAATAAATAGAGTCTTATAATCTCTAACTTGCAAGACGGTTCTCATATTGCAGGTGCACATGTGGTGTGATAACTTCAGGATAATCCTATTAAGCCCTTTCTTATGGTTGTGACAGATTTTGTATGGAGATAGTAATGGTATAGAAAGAAGAGAAAGTTGGGAAGAAATTTTTTTTTAGAGGGATTTTATACAGAGAATTTAATAGAGTCTTGGTATGGTAAAGAAATGTGTGAAAGAAATGGAGAGAGATGGAGCATTTATAGATAAATATGAAGGGAAATTAGTTGTAATTAAATAAAATGAAAAAGAAAAAGAATTAGATGGAGTAAGAGAGAGGAGGCACCAGTTTGCTTGAGGAGAGAGGGAGAGAAATAATTTATTTTCTTGTTTTGTAATAAAAAGTAATAATATGTAAGATATAATGTGAATAAAGTTTTATGAGAAATGAAAATTATAAGAAATAGGTATGATAGAATATAAGAATAGGTAGTAAAAAAAAAGTAGAGATTGAGGAATAGTAGTGAATAGTAATAAATAGTAACTTGAACAGTGGACATAACAAATTAATACTAGTAGTAAAAAAATACGCGTAAACGAGCTATATCTGATATTTTTAGGTGCTAAAAAATTCTAAAACTAATATTTTTTGAATCTTCATATTATTATGAGTTTAATGGTGTCATCGGAATATATTTTACCATTTCATGTGGTCAAGACCTTGGTTTTGAAGGTTGATCCCATTCGGGTCCAAAATAAATTAAATTTTAACGAATATGATATTTTTAAGCTTTACTATATTATTATGGACTATAATTTATGATTATTTCAATTTTATTGTTTAAGAGTTTCGAGCGCGTAATTGTCAGATCTAGATTCATTAGGGTTTGTTATAGATTTATTGACTTTAGGGTGTTCAATTGACTTCTAGTTTTAGGATTTAGGTATTTACTTAGCATAAAATCCAGTGGTTTACATCACCAATCTTATGAATGCCACTATTCACTTAACAGATGCAAACACAAAATGAGAGAGTATTTTTACATAATATCTGCAAATTAAGCTCTATTCTCTATTAAAAAATCTCCCAAAAACATTATATATAATATATATATATATCAGGTTTAAAAACATTGCCATTCACCCAAAAGAACATCAAACGGTCAAATTGAAAAGTCTACAATGGCTAGTTTTTAAATTGAAAAGTTTGCAACAACTAGTTTTTATACTATTGCGCCTTAAACCTTGTTGCACCTCAGACTCATCATGCCTTAAATTTATCCCTCGACCAAGTCTACTCGTCAAGCCTTAGATTTAAACTTATCACGCCCTAGAGCATGTCGCCTTAATTTGTTGTGCCTCAATTTAGCTTTGGACCAAATTTGTTATCTTTATCTCATTGAATCTAATACTTGAGCTTGTTGAGTATTGTGGTTTTGAGCTTTTTGTGCCCTAATCAATTAACACGTCGAGCATCGACGTGACCTACGACCAAGTCTATGCACATATAAATTTACTCCTACACAATTTGCAGAGAGCAACATATACACAAACACAAACACATATATGCACATAAAAACTTAAACATGTCAAAATCAAGTTCTGCTTATTAAACGTAGTTTAACTAAGTTATGGAGCTGTCACGCCCCGAGGGTATCCTAGTAGTAGTAAACAAAATACACTTGATTACCATTACTAGTTTACCTTCTAAGAATGACATATTTTAATGAACAAGATCTTTTAGTTGCTTGGATAAGTTGAACAAATATATAAGATATAAATTAGTAAATAACTGTTACACTAAGTTTTTAAATAAAAATAAAATATTTCATCCCATATCATTTCTATAAACTCCTGCAAATACATAGCTAGAGATTCTAATGCATGATACTTGCAACTAAAAGATAAATAGAGATATATATTCTTATCCTATACTATTCTTTAAGCTTCCAGCTCCTAATTTCTTACTGGGACCATGCTCTGGTAGTAATGAGCCAAGGTCGCAGAGTGAACCTGAAAGGACTGTTGAAGTGTGAGCTAAACCACGAGCTCAGTGAATAACCAGAACTTATCACATAACACATACAAGTTATTACACGATCATATGCAATGTATCAATCAATCATATGTACAAATACAAGCCTGGATAACTCGGAATCCAAACAGGATGAAGATTTGCGCCCTCTCATCGGGGTTGAAGGATCACAATCTATGGTCTACCTACCTAAGAGAGACTATGCTTTCAAGAAACAGTAATGCTCAATTTGTTTGAACTTATTATGTCTTGTCATTCATTTCCTGCTTTAGCTTTAGAAACTCCACGAAGTGTTAGTTATTTCCATGCAATACCATAAGCAGCATTCTTCATTTACCATTTAGTTCCTATGGTATCAACAGAACAAAGGTAATCTTGTGATTAACTAATAGCTTTCTTGCCTAGATAACCCAAGCATTACTAGAGATTCGAAATACTAATACGTAGTAGGCTACACTTACTTAAATGCTATTTTATGCAAAATATGCAATTCATGTAAAATTTCCTTTATGATATCAGTAGTTTTCAATCAGATTGAAGGCGATCAAGCATTACAAACATTCAATCATGTTACAAAAGCAATATATTCGTACATAACTCTGTTGTCACTTTTATTAGAGTAACTTGGCAATCAATACAAACACAGTTCCCATAAACATACAATACAATATTATTATCTTGTATTTGAGGTTCGTTAGATTTACAAGCACAGCCAATATAATAAGACTGAGTTACTCACCTGTTCATGTTGCTCAGTCGTAATAATCGTTAGGAAGTCCTCACAAGTACCTAAATCACCTATTGAGATGATTAATATAATCATTAATGACACAAAACTATATAACTCAACTCCTATGAATGTCTAAGTGTCCTATAGTGCTGCCGGGTCTTTCATTTTATATATAATTCTTTGGAGATCTTACGATAATTAAGTATTATTTCACTTTTTTTTCAAGTTACTTGAATGATTTTGTTTGATATTTAAATCTATTAATCAGGTATTCAAGAATTTTGACAATTTACTTAATTCACTTTTATAATTTTTATTGTTTAAAACTATCAATTTTCTTTTTATTTACTTGATAAATTTTCTCATAAAATATAGATATCCTTATATTCTCAAATTTAGATTATTTTAAATTTCCATTGTTATCTAATTATTTACAATTATTCACTTAGATAAATACTTAGTATTTACTAAACTTGTAATTTTTCTTGTAAACTAATTAAATACAACCCTAATGACAATAAATTTATAAATAAGATTTGACTAACTAAAAATTATTCTTGTTGGCTGAAAATAATAACAAAAGCAATAGTAATATTAACAACAACAACAACAACAACAACAACAACAACAACAATAATAATAATAATTGCGATGACAACATTAATAATAATAATAATAACGAAAAAGACAATAAAAATAAATAAAATAAAATAAATTTTTTTTCACAATAACATTATTTGTAATACTTGTCTTATACTTTAATCAATATTAATTTATAAATTTTTGCCATTGAAGTTGAAAATTAGTAATAATATTACTAAAAAAGCTTTAGCCTTAGCTTTTAAGTTTTTATTATAGGTATTATATATAAGAATATTTAAGAAATGATAATTTCAAAAGCATTACTAATTTAAGAATTTTTAATAATAGTAGAAATATTAACAATTATAGTTGTAAAACTTAGTGAACTTGGATTAAATTAACAATAATGATTTATATTACTAATAATCTTCTCTTGTTAATGTTAATAAACTCATTATATATTACTTAGATATTATATGTTTATTAATATAGAAAATTTCATTTTTTTTAACTCAATTTTTCAAAAATTTTGATATTATATTACTAAATAGCAATATCACTTATAATATATACAAAAAATGAATAAATAAATAATAACAGTCCTAAAATTACTTATAATATTAAATATTATATTATTTAATTTAATTAACTTTGTTTTTAATTTTTTAAAAATAAATTAGAGCCGAGAGGTACACGGGATGGAACACGCCCATGTTCCCCCCGTGCTCATCAGGGAAGATGCTGTTCATTGTCTTCCCGATGGGCTCGATCGATTTCGACCTATTCTTGACGTTCCAAGGCCTGTTTTTCAACTCCCATGAGTTCCTATGACACTAGACTATCTAAATATCACATCAAAACATCCAAATAACAATATGCTCCATGATTTTCAGATCATCAAAGTAAAACTAGGATTTTCGAAAATCACCTTCGTCGAGCCACTCCAATGAAATTCGAAGCTTGTTTTCATGTTGGTTACATTCCTATGATGTTCAAGAGTCAGTTTCAGTCCTTAGTTTTGAAAGAAAACAGCTCGAATTACATCAACTCGCCTTAAACACGCTTCAAGCGTTTTTCCGTATTATTTTTCCTTGATTCGTACTAGGATTATATGTGTGGTTTAATTTCTGTTTCCAGGCTATTTTAGCTATTGATTATGAGTAGGTTTGATCTAGAAAATTTGAGAGGAGGTTGTGTTTGTTTCCATACTCTTTAAGAGCTTTAAACATATATATATATATATATATATAAGAAAAAGAGAGTGTTTGCTATAGCATTTCCTACGACGTTTTGATCCAAATTCCTCCACTTTGTTACTGTTTTATCAGTTTTTCTTATTGTCATTAATGTGGAGTTGATTTGGCAAAGTTGGATTGGCTTCTAGAGCTGAATTTGTTGACCTAAAATGCATTATTTAAGTAATTTCGATTCTCCTTTTTTCAAGAACATCTACACCCTACATATAAGCAATCCAATGTATCCTGCAAGTGTTTATATATATATATATATTATATATTTAGATAATAATTAGATATATTTTCGGGAAGTTTATTACATTAATCGGGTATAAATTAGCTAGTATTTGAGGGTTTTTACACAAAAATATTTTTATTGAGTCCTACAAAATATTTAGTTTATCAAAAAAATACAAATTTAAGTTTTAATTTTACGTGATTAATTATTTATGAAATTTTATCTCCCACGGTTAAGGTTTCTAAGCTTGTTAAGTCAGTTTTTGTTTTAGGCTCCAAGGGTTTAAGAAAACCCTAATTTGTACAATGGTATAATTCAAATATTTGATTGGAGATTAGATCTTGAGTTATACATCAGTTTATGTTTTTATTGTGTATTTATAATTCTAACGGTTTATCTTAAGGTCGTCATTTCCCAATTATAAACATAGTTGATCAATTACTTAATATCGCCTCAGATATAGAAGCTAAATTATTTATATATTTTAGGTTTGGATACCTACTATGAAATCTTATTACTAGTGTTTATTACTATATAATAATCTCGATTTTTAGGATTTAAATCCAGGTATAGGTTCATTACTACTCATTGTTCTAGTCTTGGGTCTTTATTGAGTGCAATAGTAGTCATTTAATTTCTATATTTATATTTTTCTATTTAATCCATTTGTATGATAAGATTCGGGTTTGAAAATTTGAGTTTCCTTCAATCATATCTTGAATTATCAGTTAAAAATAAGAAATCTCGTTTTTGGTATCAATTAGGGTCAAAGAAGTTCTTTATTCGGTTCATAGATTCTAACCCAGCCAAATTTAAATTATGGATCTATTCTTAGGTTTTTATTGAATTCTAGGTTTACTAACTAGTTCATTCTTTCTATTCTAGAGTCGTGTATTATCGTGAAAATTTTCTAGGGTTTACAGGAACATTTATACAATACATTTTTTCATCAAAATAAGATTGAACAACCCATGGTTCATCAAGGCAAGTGTTGTTTCTTTTATAAGAAGGGAACATTATTAATTGTGAATGTGAATCTTCCCTAAGAGTGTGAAATGGAGTTATAAATGTTCAGTTATGGTTTATAAGGGAATTTGAGCCTTTGCGTGTCCTAGCTGGTTATAAATGAATCTATATTTAGAACATACAAAATAATTTTATTGGACACTACAATTTACACAACTAAAATAGCAATTTCTTAAATAAGAAATTTGTTAGAAACACATTTAGTTAATGTTAGCATTTGAATATAATTTTTAAGAATTATATGTAGCGGAACTGTTGACACCTTAGCCTTATTTGGGCATAACAAAAAAAAAATTTTGTTTAATTAATTTATTTTTTTTCCTTTCTTCCTTATTAGAAAACATCTTAAGGCATATATTCATATTTTCCCCATTTTAATATATATGTTCATGTTATGAGACCCCACCCCCACCCGATTCGTAAAAAAAAAGAAAAAAAGATTAGAATGAAGATTCATAAAAAGGAAAAAGAAAGGCATGGGCAAAAGAAAGGGAGACAGAAGGAGAGAATCCAAGAAGACAAAGGAGAAAACATACATGGAAAATGCAGAAGGCAAAAAGAAAACAGGGGACTTTGAAAACCTTATTAGGCCTTTGTCTCATATGATAAGGTTTTATAACATGGGTATGTAAGCCTTGGAAAATTTCAGTAAATAATTCTAAAGAGGAACTTTGAAAATAAACCCTAAAAATCACTCCGAATTAAAATCGAGCTTCGATAAGTCCCAAATCCTGAACGAATCCAGAAATTTATGAATCTTGAGAAAATAAGAATCCTTAAAAATAAAATAGGAACTCAATATACTTTTATTCCAAAACCACTAGGTACGACAAATTCTATATTCGACTCCAACTTATAAAAATCGGGTAAAAGAGAGCCCAAAAACAAATTATTAAAAAGTAAATAATGATTAACCTTTGGAAATAAAACTCAATCCAAAGAATTCCAAAAACGTTGAGGAATATTAAATATTTATGAAAATCGACCTTAAAATAAGCATCTCAAATCAGATATGCTATATACACATAAAATATCAGTTTCCAAATTGGCAAAGGCATAAATCGGAAAGTCAACAGGGAAACCTAAGTCCACGAAACTCCCAAGAAACCCTATAGCCTAGATCCGGCAATTCCGTATTCCTAAACCAAGAAGTCGGAATAAGAGAAAAAGGTGTAGTTGGTTCGTATTAAGTCTAGGATCCTCTAAAAGATGAGATGGACGAATTTTCAATCTATTTCCAACCCGGTCGGGTACAGACTTTGAAAAGCATGCCCCAGGATTCGAAATAATGAAAATATTGTTAGTGTTTTTGCCCAAGGCCAAATATTTGCTATTTTCATTTTATAATTTGTTAAGAACAATAAAATGATTATTCCCAATCGGATTAATAATTCTTATGTTTATAAATTATTTAATAATTTATTTCGTAAATTATTTTATAATTTATTATTATCCCTAATAAGATTAGGGGACTAAAGTTATTATTCGCATGAATAATAGACTTTAGTATAAATAGAACATAAGACGCTCTCCTAAGGTTAACGACATGTGTTGTCAAAAGAAATTTTCGAAACCCTAGAGAGAGTGTGAGAAATTCATATCTCTAGGAGTTCCTTCGAAACCAAATCTAGAAGTGTTCTAGATTGCGCTAGCACGCAAGAGGAGAATCCAAATTAAGGTCGTTCTCGTGTGGATACTGTAGAGGGCGTTCGCAACATGGCAACGTCTATAGATCCGTATCATCAAATAGTTTTTGAAATAAAAAAAGGTATTAAAACTTGAACTTTTATTTTCGTTTTTGTATCTAATAAAAAACACATGGATACTGGAATTAGGGTTTTAATTTTAAAGAAAAATTCCTCTGCAATACTGATAAGAAAACCCAACAAATATGTTATTCATGCCGTTAGACTCATATTTTTAAGGATCTTTAAAATATTAGTTTATAAATTTTCAATAACTAGAATTTCCTGATTTTGCGAATTTATTTGTATTTCATTACTATCGGTAATTAGCGAGTCTTTCAGTACTATTTACTATTATTCATTTCACAATTTTATCGTTCTTATAATGTATACCCCGGTTTTCCTAGCAATCGAGTAAACTTCGAAAACCGAAGAATGAAACCCTAAATCGGTCTAGTTCCAGCTTAGTGAGAAAATGTAATCCCCTTGATTTTACATAACCCGGTTATAATAAATATTATAAATAAAATGGAGAATCATAAATGAACTATAATAAAATATCATAAATCACTCCGAATTTTTTTGCTATTTAAATTTTTTTAAGTATGAACAAATTAGAATAAAGAATCTTTATCACTAAGACTATAAAAGTTCATAATAAAGAATAAAGGAAACTATTTAATATTTATGAACTTAAGTTTTAATGTAAAATATATATATATATATTAAAACATTCAAGTTAAATAATTCTGAGTCTATAAAAACTAAAAGTCTGATATAATCCAGTAATTTATAATTAGTAAAAAGAACTGAGTAACAAATATAAAATTAAAATTAAATTTCTAATCTAATAAAAAGTCTAGAACAAATTTATAAATAGAAATGATTTCATATGTAATTTCAAATCTTAAAATTTATAATAAAGTCAAATTGAGGGCAATATAATTATTAATTTATCAAAATACCACGAAACGAAACTTTAAACAAATAAAATATAATTTTTGATAGCAGGTATAAAAACAGAAA
The DNA here is from genome assembly GCA_024138025.1 of Combretum micranthum. NCBI lineage: Eukaryota > Viridiplantae > Streptophyta > Magnoliopsida > Myrtales > Combretaceae > Combretum > Combretum micranthum. The sequence goes on from JAMXBD010004416.1 coordinate 26,366, forward strand.
AGTAAAAGTATTAAACTAAAGATTCTATATATACTATCGTATTCAGAATATTTAATATCGTTAATATGTAAATTTTTATCCAAAAATATTATCAAATCAATATTTATTATACGTGTTATTTAGATCCATAAAATTTAATTTTTTCACCAATTTATATTTTTTCCTACTCCTTAAATATTTATTGATTATAAATTTATCATTTTCTTTTTGTTTTTATGTTTCTATACATCTTAACTCACTTGTATTTTTTTCCTTGTTTTGTTTTGTTTTGGTTACGTATCACGGATTGAATTTGCTCTCCAATTTGAACTTCTGGACGCGAACAAGATTTCAACTAAAAGCGAAAATTCAAACACATATATACAAATCTTTAATAGAAATTCTATGTATACCATAATGTTTAGAATATTTAATAACGCGAATATGGAACTTCTCATCTAAAAATATTACTGAATCAGTATTTAACATACGTATCACTTAAACCCATAAAATTAATTTTTTTCATAAATTTATATTTTTTCTCACTCCTTACATATTTATTGGTTATAAATTTATCATCTTCTTTTTGTTTTTGTATTTTTATTTATCTTAACTCACTTACAATTTTTTTTTTTTTTTTGCTTTGTTTAACGCTTTTCCTTTTGATTTCATTCTCAACTTCTCTGGACGTGCCAAATCTCGAACAAAAAGTGAAAAATCAAACACATATATAGATATCTTTAATAGAAATTCTATTTACACCATAGTATTCATAATATTTAATAAGGAGAATATGGAAATTTTCATCTCAAAATATTACCGAATCAATATTTATCATACGTATCAATTAGACCCGCAAAATTGATTCCTTTCACAAATTTATATTTTTTCTCACTCCTTACATAGTTGTGGGTTATAAATTTATCATCTTTTCTTTGTTTTAGTACTTTTATTTAATTTATCTTTCTTATTTTTTTTTTTAAATCAATTTTGTATGCATACGGTGCAAATTACACCTAGAATTCACTAGAAATTCTCTTGAAATTCACACGGCCGAAATGCATCTACAACTTGAACAAATAATACAATGTAAAGTCAACTAAAATAAATAAACTTTCCGAGCAAGTTGGCAACTTGCTCTCCACGTTCAGACTCTATATATATTCTCATTATCCCTCTTTCTCTCATCCATTCTTCTTGCTCTCTATTTTGTTCTTTTCTCTCTGTCTTTCAATTTTTTTTTCTTTCTTCTTCTTTTCTCTTCTTCCAACCTCTTTCTTTGATTATTTCCCTAGGATCGTAATAGAATATATTTTATATATATATATACACACACAAATGCAAGGCCAGATGCCCCTGTCTCAATTCAATAACTTTCCTCCATCTATATAAAATATATAAATATATATATATATTAACTTTCTTATATCAAAACCCTTACAAAACTTCTAAATTTCATAACTTTTACATATATCAACTATTTTCAATTCCGAAAGACACATAAGGATCGTGGGATAGTGCTCTTCAAAACAAGACTATACTTGGTAAGATTCTATCTACTCAAAAAAAAAATTAAATTAATTATTTAATAAGATTTAGTTATAAAATCTGTTATATTCCGAATGTTGTTGTTGTTATTATTATTATTATTATTATTATTCTATTGTTGTTACTGTTGTTAATTTCATTAATATTATCATTATTACTATTATTATTGTCAACAATGATGTGATTATTATTACTACTATAATTAGTGATATTATTATTAATCAATTATTATATTATTATTATTATTATCATTACCAATGTTAGTATTAGTAATATTGTTAATGATACTATTATTTTGATAATTGTTGTTATTAATACCAATTAATATTATTTTTATCAGCATTAATGAATATCATTATCATTATAAAATATATATATTATAAACAATATTATTAATGATACTACCACTATTATGATTATTACTAGTATTATTATTACTATAATATGTGTTATTATTATTGTTATCTTTAAGATTACTACTATTTTAAATACAGTTATTATGAAAAATAATATTGGTATTACTAGCAAATTACCTTATAATTAACATTACTATCATTATTATTTATATTATTTACTTTATAAATGAAAAAATAAAGTATAATAATTGTAAAATACTTATTTTATGCATAAGAATGGAAATTTAAATAAGATAAATTCTTGAATAATGTAATACTTTTTACATAACGAGAAAATTATATAAAGCATATAAAAAGAAACACGACGACACTAAATAATAGTAGATAAATACGAGCACTATAATGGGTCGAATAAGGAATAATAAAAACAGCAATAAATAATAACTATAAAAATATAAGTCTACTGAATACAAATTTTTGAGTACCCGGTAGAGATATATAAATACCCAACAAGATCAAACAAGCAAAATGGAAATAGATATTAAATAACAATAAATTATCATAGGATCATTAAAGGACCAATATATATAATGGAAATTAAATTAAATATCAAGATATGACACCTAGATATTATAAAGTTTAGCTACACTATTTATATTATGTTAATAATTTTGTCATAATAAGTGACAATGAATTGTAATTAATATAAATAAACTAATATATCTTAAATGAATTATTTTACTAATAAAATCATATTGGATTGGTTAAACTAATTAAAATAGATTTAATATTTGAATTAGGCGATTAGTTTCCAATTAACTCAGCTTAGATTAATTAGTAATAAGACCATAAAAAGAAAGGAGTACGTAATTTCTAAAATATGTCTAATTTAGAATTAGTGTAAATAATAGTATAAGTTATACTACAACTAATCTGGTGATATGTTATTTCAAATATCTTATTTCGGAACTAATAGAAGAATAGATTAATAAATAATAAATATCGTTATTTCGTTTTCATAGGAAGAATAGATCAATTCTCGAATTTCCAGTAGCATATTCCAATAATTTAGCGAGGACCACAGGTGAGGGACTTTGACCTTATCATATTGTTTGTGCTTGTAGTTAATTGCATTGATAATAACATATCAAACTGAATTACATGTGGGTTGGGTAAATTGCATGCTGCTTGGTGTATGTATGATTGCCAAAACATCTTATTATAATTAATAATATCATTGTATGATGACAATTGTATGGAGCATGTTGATGTTTGTCTGCAATTATATGATCGCCTTAAACCTGACTAAAAACTATTGGTACCATAAAACGAAATGGACATGCATAGCATATATTACATAAAGTGCATTTTTAAAAAGCGTAGTAGTCTATTACGTATTGGCCATCCGGGACTCTGATAATGCTTGGTTGACCTAGGCTAAAGGCTAGTAGATCAACGCAAGGTTACCTTTGATCTGTTAGTACCATAAGAACTAAGTGGTAAATGAAGGACGCCGCTTATGGTATTGATTGGATGACTAATGCTTAGGGAGTTGCTAAAGGTATGTACAAGGGATGGTTTGTTAAGCTATCATATTAAAAGGTAACCCTAATACGAGAAATCGTAAGATTCCCTTGTATGCTTGGCTTCTTCTGGATAGACTATGTACTACTGGTTCCTTCAACCCTGATGAGAGGGGTAAATCTCCATCCTGCTTTGGACTCCGATTCTCCAGGCTTGTATTTGTTCATATGCTTGATTGTGCATTATATATGTTTGCTAAGTAAACTTGATTTCCATTGTTTGATATGTGGTCTGGTCAGGTCATCTCACTGAGCGCGTGGTTTTGCTCACCCTCCAACAGTCTTTATGCAGGTATAACGTTAAGCTGGGATTGGGTTAAGCATGAGTGAAGAGTGCACTCAAAAGACCTTGCTGAAGATAGTTCTATGGATTATATTGGTCTCAAAGGACAAATTAGATAAATGGTATAATGGATTAAGATCTTGTATTTTTAGGTTTGATCTCAATTTCATTATTTGGTAGGGGATACCGATTCTCTACGGTTCTGGCAAACTAAGGAAAATCGGAATCCTTAGTATTATATAATATATTGGTATGACTACATTAATGTAAAATTAAAGATAGAGTCTTGTAATATCTGACTTGCAAGATGGTTCTCATATACGGGTGCACATGTGGATGATGACTATAGGATGATACTACTAGGCCCTATTTTGGGGCGTGACAGAAAAGCTAAGAAACCCTAAATCCGGCTTTCCTCCGTTTCATAACAAAAGAAGTTTTATGAAGTAAATGAATATGAATTATTGTTTCAAAGTATATTTTAAACCTTTGAAGGTTTTAAATTCGGAAATTTTCTATTTCGGGCCTTCCGAGCTCAATTACGAAAAACGTGCCCGGGAGCAAAAACTTAGAAAAATATTTTGAAATATTCATTATAACCGAAATTTTATAAGGATTTCAAAAATATAAATTTTATAATTTTCCGGGCTATAAAAATTACAGTTATAGCTTTTTTCCCGTATTTTCCTTACTACCGGTAAAGTAGATGTCTTGTCTACTATTCACAAGTACAACTTACTCTACACACTACCCATACGCTATTTTTACATCCTTACAACTAATCATTGTAATTTTCTTTTCGAAGAAATTTAGTTTCCTAATTAATTATTACATTTTATTACTTAAATTACAAATTTTATCAAAATTCAAATTTCTCTCTCTCTCTTCCCCCCAGGGCCGGCGCACCCCTCCCCATTTCCCCCTCTTATTTGTTTTATTTTTACTTCTTTTATTGAATTAAACCCTAATGCATTCAAAATATAAGCTCATTTTCTCTCTCTCTCCTCATTTTTCACTCTATCAAATTTTTTGCAAAGGTTAAACTCTCTCCTCCTCTTCTTGTGGTTGCCGTGACACACACACAACACCCACACCTCCACAAGTTCATCCATCTTCTTTTCTTCTTCAAATCATCCTTTAGATGATGATTCCAAGCTTTGTTATTTCTATATCTTGTAATGGCAAGACCATTATTGAGTGTTTTCCACTTTGAATCCCAATGAGCATGTGCTAGGGATAAGAAAACACTAATATAAGAATATCAACCCATCACAAGAAGTAGATCTTGTGTTTGAAGGAGCTTTTGTTGAAAGAATCTCATGTTCATGCATGTAAAGTAGAGATCTTGCATGGGAAGTTTATGTTCATGTCATTAATCTCATGTTCATGCACTATAAGTGATAGATCTAGTGTTTAGACACTCATACTTTCATTTGCATTTATGATCATGTGGTTATTTTGAGCTTGCATGCATTTATGGTCATAAAAGTTTAGCCTTGCATGTACATAGACGTGTTAGATGAAAGATCTTTATGATATAGGACAAGGAACTTGAAAAAGAAAAGATTTTGTTAGAAATGTCTAGTGGAAAATTCGGATGATTTTTTAAACCTATTTTAAAGACCCTTGAAACCACTTTTAAACTCATATTTTTCATGAAGAATGAATGATATATGTAATAGGTATCTCTAAGGAATGATTTTTACAAGTTTGATGAGTTTAGGCATGAGTAATATGTAAAACAATAGTGGAGTAGAATGGAAAATCTTGAGTTAGTGATCAAATTGTTAAATTCGTAATTGGAGTGAGCCTACATAAACACCTAGTATTCAAGCTCAAATTGCAAGTTTTATGAGTTAAATGAAGTCCTTAGACAATAAATATAATAAAGCTTCAAATTTTGATGCATTAAACAAGTTTTCTCATAGGAAATATGCAAGGAATGAAATTCTCCAAAATTCGAATTTTTGTGAAAAGCTTATTTGAAAATTTACTTACAAAGTGAAAAATGTGAATTTCTATGAAGAAATGAAGGTCTTGGATAATATAGATGATAAAAACTCATTTTTATCTAGATAGCAAGTATAATTCTAAGAATAAAACACTAGGAAATGTAAAATTTGAAAAATAATTTTTTATTAAAGTGACTATTGTGGAGTCTTGTAATAATTAAGAGTTTTGAAAGTTTCATTATCAAAAATCATCAAGGCCATGCCTATATTGAACTCATTACATGTCATTCATATTAGGAATTCATTCATATTCCATCTATACATGAATCATCAACTAGACACATTTTTACCAAATGCAAAACAATTTTTTGGAAATGGAAAAGTTACAGAACAGATCTGATCCCTCTGTTCCGTGACCTTAATGTTTTCAAAACTTAAAAATAATATTAGAAATATAAATATCTTTCGAAGTAGATAGAGATCGATATAAAGTTTGCGAAATTCCGAGTTAAAATGACCAAGTTATGGCCATTTTAAGTTGGAACTTCCGCAAATAGCGAGAATCACGATTTTGTTTAGTCTAGATGTATAGTTTGAATTAGTTAAGTAAAGAGATTTTTATTAGGTTATTCTTATTTGGTAGGTGATCTCGAGCACGACGATACCCCACCACCCGACTACTACATAAGAGATCGATGTATCATGGCCGAGTGAGTTTCACTTTCTATTTCAATTATTGCTTGTGATTGTAATGATAGCTGCACTAGTTGCTAGGTAAAGAAAAAAAATGATTATGATGATGGGGTTAGTTGGGAATTATAATTGTCTACTGTTGATATGTGAAGTTGAACTTAAGAATAACGAAGCCGGGTGATAAGTTATTGCTTGTACAGAGATAAGCTAGAATTGATTGTCTGCGAATATTGCTTGGCACCTAAAAGAATTGAATTACAAGTTTGGACTTCAATATAATTTGAACTCATTCATGTCACGTTGGGGATGGAGCATTAGCATTGTTGGCTTTTCGTGATCCATAAAACGAATATATGTTGGTTAATCGTGATCCATAAAACGAATATATGTTGGTTAATCGTGATCCATAAAACGAATTATTGTTCAATTGACCGTGAGCTTAAACGGCGTCGTACCGCAGGATTTGTTAATTTGCTAACCCTGGATGGGGTGCAAGTCTATCCACATATGATTTCCAGCTGGTCATATGTTTGTTGAACTCACTTGTTTGATGCATTTCACTTGATTGATTAATCACTTGCTTGAATGATTTGTCTTAATTGTGATACGGAAGTTTTCACTCACTAAGCTAGTGTAGCTTTACCCCAATAGTTTCCTATTGCAGTATGAATACTTTTGGCTATCTCCAAGGACCCGTTGACATCAGGTACAGCTCTTAGATATTAAGGAGCATTCGATAAGGCTGGGACCTAAAAGTAGAAATAGACTTTAAATCCTGTTTCCATGATCTAGTGCCTAAAGGACAATACAAGGAATTTTGTGAGCCTGAGAACTCTTAACATTGTTAATGGGGGTATGCCCCCTAGTTCATGTAATAGAATAGTTCTTTATGATGTCACGCCCCAACGGGTACCCTAAACGTGACAGTCCGCCACACTCAATATTAAAGCTTAAGTATGACAACCTTAGTCATTCCCAAAAGCTTTTACATTAAGTGTAAGGCGTACTTTCACAACTTTAGAAGACCATGTATAGAATTATGAAGTTTAAGAAGATATAAATAACATATTTAAGAAAAGAGGATTCATAATAATCATTCATTCATATCAATGATTTTACAAACTTAGGGACATATCCCCTTGATCACTAATCTATTACATGAGTATTTATACATCATTACTAATACTACACTTTATCTAAATTTCTATTACCCAAAAAGAAATTACCTGCCCGCAGGGTCCACGTGGCCTTAACCATAGGTAGGGAAACTACAAAAGATATCTATTGGGGTATAAGCTAAAGGCTTAGTGAGAACTATTTCCATAAATAACTTCTTGTAACAAGATTCAAACAAGTTGATTAATCAAACATATGTAACGCAACAAACACGCAGGCAAACAAGCATATAGTTTTTCGGGAACTATATGTTGAATGGATTTGCGCCCTCCATTCGGGGTTTGGTGATACATAACCTCAATTCAAGTAGTTTTAATTAAAAAGTTTTCATGCTCGCGAGCACTCATCGCCAAGCATCCCGAATCTACTTGAATGACCTTGCTTTCGGATCTTCCGCCAAGCATTTTCCATTAAGCCGCCAAGCAATCGCTTTCGGATCATCCGCCAAGTGTTGCTTTCGACATGAGCTTACTATCCTTCTCACCCAAAGATAATAACCCAAAATGCAATGTGACTCACTTTGTGGTATGCATGAATTCATTTATTTATAAAATCATAGCATAATTATTTTTAAATTTAGGGCGATCAAAAAATTTCATACAAATCAATACCATACTAAAACAATCATTTAAAACAATTCCAGCTTCGATATTCTTTAATAATTCATTCAAGAATATTATTAACATACACATCGGTTTATCTTTTCCTAATTCTAATGCAATTAATTTACAAGCACAACAAGTATAGCATTTAATGGAAATAAACTCACGATGCCATGTCGTCTATTCCTCTAAGCGGATGAGTCGTTCACACACTCCACTTAATCGTAATAATCTCGGGGTAAAGGAATCCTTCCTCGGGGTCACCTAGCCAAAGAAATACCCATAATAAGTATTCTTGATGATTTTCTTGAATTTGACAAAACAATGTCAAAGAACTTTAAAGTTCGTATAAAGGAATGTTCCAACTTAAAATGGCCATAACTTGGTCATTTTAACTCGGAATCGCGCATATAATATACCGATTTCTACCTACTCGAAAAGATCTACCCATTTCTAAAATTATTTTATCAAACAAGGCATATAGGCCCGAAACAGTGGCGACAAAATTCTCCACGGATTTTCCAAGTAAAAACAACCTTGGTTCAAGAAATCAAAATTTGTTTGATAAATACTTAGTTATCTATATAGTTGAAAATTCTCTTTTTATAACTATATAACTCATATTTAAGCATGCTCAAGTGTTCGTTGCCCAATTATTTTTCTTGAGTAAAACAATGTCGGGTTGAAGTTTTTAGAAAAAGATAGTTTTCAAGAATTGTTTTTTGTAAATTTCTTGAAATGAATACTTTGTTTCCAAAAACGCTTTATGTTGGTTTTATCACTTTTCCTAAGTAACTTTTGAAAATAAAATTTCCATTTTTCTAAGTTTTCTATACTTATATTATTTTAGAAAATGCACTATTTATTCCTATTTAGTTTTCTTGCACCAATTTCTTTGTCTATTTGTTTACAAAAATCTTCATTTGAAAATTTCTCATTCCTTTCTCAGCCTTATGTTTTTCATAGAAATCATTTATTCATAAAGTTTATTTTCTTGATAAAACAAAGTGGAGCATTATGCGACTTAAGAAATCTTTTTAGTAAAGTAGTTTCTAAAATTTTAATAGTTTTTCTTTGAAAAACAAAGTGGAATAATAAAGGTTTAAGTAATTTTTTTTTTTTAAAGTAAAAGAAGTTCTAAAATTATAGTGAGTTCTTTTTGTAACTTGAAAAGAAATGAGTTTATCTTTTGTTATCTTATAGATTTTATATTTTACATAAACTTATCTCTAAGTGGCAAATTCTTCTTTTGTTTAGTTATTTTTAGAAATTAAAATTTTTGGACAACAATCTAAATGAACATGAGTATGAGAATAATAGTAAACAAAATAATAAAGTCAAGTATGGAGTCTTAGCTTTTTCAAGGCTCTCAGGACTAAGAAGTAGACTAGTCCAAAATAAAATAAAATGAAAGAAAGAAAAACTTGTTTTGACTTGAAGAGGACAAGTTTAAGGCTAGAGGCTAGTCTTAATTCAACAAGGAATAAATAAATAAATTGCTTTGCATGAAATAAATAAATTGCAAGTGAGCTTATATGTTCTAAAGAATATGTATATATATATATATAGATAATAATATATTAACAATAATAAAACAACATAAACAAAATGGATTGCATGAATAAGAATAATACATGAACATAATAGTTTATATTGTAGTCTTTGGAAACTCACACTATGGTCATGTAAAGTTACATGACATGAAGTAGGAGAAAGAAATATGAAGTGGTTATCTAAAGGAAGCTTTGATATGGTTATGTAGTTATGGGTTTTGGTTTGTTGGTAGAGGTTGTTGTAGAATTATTTGGAGAGAGTTTTGGGATGGTATTTTAGAGGAAAATTTGAGAGTTTTTGTATGAATTTGTAGGTAGTGAATGTGTGAAAGAAGTGAAGGTATGAGGGGGTATTTATAGGAAAATGTGGAGCGAATTTTTTGTGATTAAAATAAAGTAAAATTGAAACAAAATTGAGGGAAATGGGGGCATAGGGGCACCACCATGAGGGGATTAGAGGGGGAGTGATTTATTTTTTTGACTTTTGTTGAATGAAAGATGTAATATGTAAGGTAGATGTGAAATAAAGTTATGGGAAAGGTAAAAAGTTAAGTTTATAGGTTATGTAGAGTGTAAGAATAGGTGTAAGAAAAAGTAAGATAAAAGAATGAGAATAGTAATGAATAGTGTAATGTAAGATAGATATGACTAATAAAGTACCGATAGTAAGAAAATACGTACAATAGCTATATTGTTATTTTTTTACTTACGAAAATTATAAACTGATATTTTGGAAAAACTTATATTTTACGAGTCTAACGGTGTATTCGGAATATTTTTATTATTTTAGGCTTCCGGACACCTTTTAGAGAACCGCGTCCGATCGGGTTTAAAGGACATCGAAATTCGCAAACTGATATTTTTATAAAACCTATGGTTATTACAACTATTCTAACTAATTATCCCAACTTTGTTTTTTGGGCCAAAGAAAACGGCAATGCCGGATTTAGTTTGATACAGTAAACTAGGGTTTTGTTGACCTTTAGGGTTCCGTTTGACTTCCGGTTTAGGGTTTTATGCTAAACCGATTCCGAAAATTTGGGGGTTTACAACCTACCCCCTTAAGAAAGTTTTGTCCTCAAAACTTGGATATTCCTAATTGCTGTTTCAACCAAACTTGAATACTTGGGTTGCGCTTCATTCGTATCTCAGGTTACTTGAAAAAGATTCTTCTTAACAATTTCCTTATTTCTTTATCTTTGAATTCCTCGGATGAAAGTCTGTATTGGGTATACCTATAAGGAAAGCTCTCCTTCAAAAATATTAACTTTTATCTCCAAAACTTGATTCCTTGACCATTGGTTAAATGGGGATTTGTTATTTGCCTTCAATATGTTTTATGTAATAACCTAAGTTCCTTCTTGTCTTGTTACTCCTTAAAAGATCATATGGCAATTACTTCCTATCCCTAAGCGTACATGATTCCCATTTTGAAATTCCTAAGGTCCTTGTTTTTTATCAGTCTGATTTCTTTCGTCTATCTTGTGCCTTTCTTATTTCATGAGACACTCTTGATTGTTTCTCCCAAGGTCTTTGAATTGTCCTTCTCGATCGTTCGTTATGTAACATTAAGGGGTCTCCCTTTTCTCTAGAGTTTATTATTAGTTCCTCTTCATTGCTTCATTCTCCTATCCTGGTTTGTTATGACTTTTGGCTAGAACTCCTTTGCTTTTATATCATCTTCCTTTAGAATGCTTCATGGAGAACTAACTATGAAACATTTGATCAGCTTATACTATAATCGTCCTTACCTTCTTGCTAACAATGTGAGAAATCCAAAATTTTTGAGGAGGTCAATTCCGTTCTCATCCCGACATTACTGAGTCCTTGTAGGTCCTTCCGTCCGTTGATGTTCTTATTTCTTTATCCATATTTTACTTCTTCTAATGTCCCTTGAACTTTGACACGTCGAAGTTCTTCTTGAATATGCCATTGGTCTCAAATAGTATTTGTGATTCTCTCTTACCGACTTTCTTGTTCTTAGCTATGCTAAATCGTCCTTTAGCTTCCTTCGATACACCTTTCTTCCTATATCTCCTCTTTATCCTTCGTATCTTCTCATCTAAGTTCTTTTATTCTTTTTACGCATTGGCTCTAATATCCTATTGATTGTTTCCTCCTTTAGGTCTTGTCTTAAATTCTCAATCCCTTTTTATCAACTTCCCATACTTATGATTACATTCCTTGATTATCCCTCCTTCAGACTATACCATGATTTTTGTCAATTATTCGCTTCTTCAACAGGGTCTTATATCCTTGTTTAGTCAAAAGAGTTACTAGAACTTATGGGGTCTATAAAGAGTTCGAGGGTCCTTCCTTTTCGATTTGATCCTTTGTTGGTAGTATCGTGATCTTAATCTTGAGAAAACCTGTTTGTTCCTTAATTGATCAAAAGATTTTCACTTCCAGGGTGGATGTTCACTTTGTTTCTTCCCGAAAGTTAACACGTTGGCTTAGGGTTTTTCCTTTTTCTTCCATTATGAGTTTAATGGGTATATTTCGTGGTGGTATGCTTCATTGTATTAGGTCTTGGTCTAGAGTCTCTGATTGTTGTTTCCTCGACTATTTTATAGGTCATTAGTCTAGTTGCCAAGTTGGTCTTTTCTCCTTGAATAGAATTTGAGTCATTGTCTGTAAATACTTTATCGAAAATTGTGATTATCTCTTAAGGTTGGCTTCTCTTCTATTCTCTTTTGTATTGTCAAGGTGGTCGTCCATCTTCCTCTATTATCTTGAAAGAATATGCCTCTACTTTTTCCTTGTAATGATGAGTCCTCTACTAATGCTATCCTTTCGCCTATCGGTTATGAGTTTTATTCTTCTCATGACTTTTTATCATGGTTCTACAAAAAGGTAAACATTCTATGCCAAGGATTACTTATCTCCATCACTTTTTAACGTCATAAGTGACTGTACGTCATCACGTCATCTTATTTATTCGGAATTTATCAAAAATTGTGAATATCTCCAATGGTTGGTTTCTTTTCATTTCCTTTGGATTATTGAGATAGTCACTCGTTTTCCTTTATCAACCCAAAAGAATGTGTCTCTTCTTTTCTTATGATAGCAAGTCCTTTACCAATATCCTCTTTCTATCTTATTGGTTTATAGGTTCTATGTTCTACTTTGTGACTTTTTATTGGGGTCCTACTTGAGAGATATACATCTTATCCCAAGGATTACTCAACTCCATTATTCCTTAGAGTCACAGGTGACTTCATGTCCTCACGTCATTGTTGAATGATTGACCAATATTTCTGAGGTTTCATCATTCTTTCGTGTGGGGATTTTAAATCTTAAAACTAGGTTGATTTCTTATCATAGGTAATCTAGACTAGATATATCGAAAGAATGTATCACTTGAATTCCAAGAGGGCAAAACATTCTAATTTACTAACTGAAAGCTTCTTATGTACACATTAGGGGATTATTACTCCTATTCTCTCATTCATCCATATAAAGAAAAACTTTGAACTTCTTGTGTTGCTTGAAATAAAGGAATGACAACAATAGAAGAGGGTTGGAGACTTACCGGTTCCCATCGCTGTTATAGCCTCTAAGGTACTCCAATGTAGCTAAGTTTCCGTTTTCTTCGTTTACTTCTTCACTTATCCACTATCCCTCCAAGTTGTAGATTCGAATTTCCGAAGCAGTAGATCCTGGTCTGCTTTCACTTCCACTTCCATTTCCTTTCTCAATCCTTATAGGAACAACTCCTTCTGACGATCTTGACAAAATATTCCTTCCTTGTGGACAGTTGCTGGCAAAATGCCCTTTCTGATTGCAGATATGGCAAGTATTAATTCCTTTGTTTGGGCATCTTGATATCTTATGGTCTGCATTTCCACAGAAGAAACACTTTCCAAATAACTGGGGGCACTTCTTTGGGTAATGTGTTCCATTGCACTTCCAACGCTTAACGTCCTTTGGTGTGAACCTTCCACTGTCGTTATTGTAGTCATTGGGGATCTTGAATTTCTTTGGTGGAGGCATGTAATTGGTTCTACATAAAACTTCTTCTCAACATTGGGTTCTCTCTTCTTCTTTTCTTTCTCTCCTTTTCCTTGCTCCTTCTACGATCGAGCTCTTTCCACCAATTCTCGAAAATTTCTTATGTCAAATTCCTCCAATCTCATTCTCAGATCTTCATCCAATCCTCCTATAAAGACTTGTCTTTTTAACTCCTCACTGTACTTATAGGAATCAGGGGCATATTGCAATAATCTACTGAATTCAGTCTCGTATTGCTCGATCGTTCTTCCCTTTTGAGCAATTTGCAAGAAGTCCGCTCTATATCTTACTCGTAAACTCCCTGGGAAGTAATTCTCCAAAAACTCATGTCTAAACATTTCCCAAGTGATTGGAGTCATTAGATCTCTTTTCCTTGACTCCCACCATATCCTAGCGTTTAGACGAAGCATGAAGGTTCCATACTTGATTTGCAGGTGGGGCGGAACTTCATAGCATCAAAAGACATCTCAATTTGAGATAACCAATCTTCGGCCTCCTCCGGCTTATCATAAGCTCCTTCAAAGTAGCGGTTGCTTTTGATGAAATCAGGCAACATGCTTTTATATGGCCTTGGCGATGGGGATGGAGGTAGGGGTGCACTTTGGCTATGCATGTTCCTATGTACAGATGCCTCTGTTGAAGCTTGTTGTGGCGGCGGTGTTGGTGTAGATGCCGGTGCTGCCGTGGTGTGTCTCAGGTACAGGTGCTTGTGCTGGCATGGTTTGCCTAATTTCTTCTAACACGTGTTAGGTGTCCTAACGTGGCGTAAGTCCATCTGAGGTGCGGCGGCTCCTCGAACAGCAGGTTGATTTGCTTCCACGTCCGGTTGATTAGAAGCGCTTTGTTCCTCTCTTCGTCTACCTCTATTTCGGCTGTTTAAAACTTTCCTAAGTTAGGTTTTATAAAGTTTTGATAACTTAGTTAAATTTTTGCCGGAAATTGGTAGGTATAACGGAAACTTAAATATTCATAAAAACTAATGAAATTTAAATCAAGATAATTTCTGAAATCAAACTTAAAACATCATTAGAAATAAAGTTCATACATGAAATTAGAAATAAGACAAATCACAAAATAAAAATACATAGAAAATAGCAAACATTGTTCCAAAACTAAAGATAGACTAAGATCACGGATCTTGTCTATGGTTACAAAATCTAAGCTGGACTTCTAGGGATATGCTCCGTTTTTCCTTCTTCCTCTCTTTATTCTTCGGGCATCGCCAGGATTGCTGCTAGACGATCCTGGGTTCCAATCCCTCATGAACTGCCTAAAATATTTCCTCCTTTTCCGGGCTGCTTCCCTTGATCTTTCATGTACGTCGGCTAGTTCATCCCTTGTCAATTCTGGCACTATGTCATGGATGGTTTTCCAAGTAACGGCCCATCCGTTTCCATGCTGTTATTCTCATTGGGGAGCACTGTCCGTATTCATGGCCGAGTTTGACTCTTGTCCTCTTGGAGTTTGTCGTCCCATTAAGTAGCGGATGATCCTTTCTTCAGTGCTATTACGGGGTTCCTCATCTCCAACAGTGGTTTGGTTTTCTTCCTGGTCCTGCCTCATTATCTTCTTCTGGGTCTTCTTCCGAATCTTCACTTTCTTCATCTTCTTCCATAGGCTCCTCCCTGATTATCGATCCATCGTCCCGTAGACGTAGGGGCTCGTTCATCCTTAGTTGGATTCCCATAAAGGCAGGCGGCTCCTGGGCACTTGGGTTGGGGGTTAGCACCTCCTGGTATACTCCATGCCAGTGGAAGATGTCGTTGATGTCAGCCTTCATCCATTCGAGATGATCCATCAAGTTATCATGGGCATAAACGAACATAGGTCCGATTTTCTCCATGTTCGAAATCAGGTGATGTTCGTCCTCCGTCTTCTCTAAGAACAATGTGCTTCCTTCAACATAGGTCTATCCTTCAGCAATGGCCGCGATACGTTCTACGGCGTATATCATTTCCAACTCGGTCATTTCTTTCCTATAGGACAGTTGTGAATAGTCTGTACTACTTCCCTCCATTCCGTTTGTATCATTCCCTTCTTCCATATTTGGAACATTTCCCGAACGGTCTTAGGTTGTCCTGCTAGGGCAAACTCCTCACATAAAACTCTAAGTCTCAATCGATAATCTCTGGTGTTTCGAAGGTCCTTTCGGAAGTTCTTGGCTTGAAGACGGGCCTCATCTATGGTGATCTATGTAAAAGAAAGAGATTTAGAAAAACTTATTCTACCCATTCTATCTTATCTAAGTCTTTCTTACTCTATTCTAAGTCAATTCTTCTTAAGTCCAATTCTATAATTATGACTCCTAGGTTCTTAAACCATGCTCTGATACCAACTTAAACTGTCACGCCCCAAAGGGTACCCTAAACGTGACAGTCCGCCACACTCAATATTAAAGCTTAAGTATGACAACCTTAGCCATTCCCAAAAGCTTTTATATTAAGTGTAAGGCTACTTTCACAACTTTAGAGGACCATATATGGAATTATGAAGTTTAAGAAGATATAAATAACATATTAAGAAAAGAGGATTCATAATAATCATTCATTCATATCAATGATTTTACAAACTTAGGGACATTTCCCTTGATCACTAATCTATTACATGAGTATTTACATCATACTAATACTACACTTTATCTAAATTTCTATTACCCAAAAAGAAATTACCTGCCCGCAGGGTCCACGTGGCCTTAACCATAAGTAGGGAAACTGCAAAAGATATCTATTGGGGTATAAGCTAATAGGCTTAGTGAGAACTATTTCCATAAATAACTTCTTGTAACAAGATTCAAACAAGTTGATTAATCAAACATATGTAATGCAACAAACACGTGGGCAAACAAGCATATAGTTTTCCGGGAACTATATGTTGAATGGATTTGCGCCCTCCATTCGGGGTTTGGTGATACATAACCTCAATTCAAGTAGTTTTAATTAAAAAGTTTTCATGCTCGCGAGCACTCATCGCCAAGCATTCCGAATCTACTTGATTGACCTTGCTTTCGGATCTTCCGCCAAGCATTTTCCATTAAGCCGCCAAGCAATCGCTTTCGGATCATCCGCCAAGTGTTGCTTTCGACATGAGCTTACTATCCTTCTCACCCAAGGATAATAACCCAAAATGCAATGTGACTCACTTCGTGGTATGCATGAATTCATTTATTTATAAAATCATAGCATAATTATTTTTAAATTTAAGGCGATCAAGGAATTTCATACAAATCAATACTATACTAAAACAATCATTTAAAACAATTCCGGCTTCGATATTCTTAATAATTCTTTCAAGGAATTATTTAATACACATCGGTTTATCTTTTCCTAATTCTAATGCAACTAATTTACAAGCACAACAAGTATAGCATTTAATGGAAATAAACTCACGATGCCATGTCGTCTATTCCTCTAAGCGGATGAGTCGTTCACACACTCCACTTAATCGTAATAATCCTCGGGTAAAGGAATCCTTCCTCGGGGTCACCTAGCCAAAGAAAATACCCACAATAGTATTTCTTGATGATTTTCTTGAATTTGACAAAACAATGTCAAAAGAACGTTAAAGTTCGTATAAAGGAATGTTCCAACTTAAAATGGCCATAACTTGGTCATTTTAACTCGGAATCGCGCATATAATATACCGATTTCTACCTACTCGAAAAGATCTACCCATTTCCAAAATTATTTTCATCAAACAAAGGCCATATAGGCCCGAAACAGTGGCGACAAAATTCCACGGATTTTCCAAGTAAAAACAACTTGGTTCAAGAAATCAAAATTTGTTTGATAAATACTTAGTTATCTATATAGTTGAAAAATTCTCTTTTTATAACTATATAACTCATATTTAAGCATGCTCAAGTGTTTTGTTGCCAATTATTTTTCTTGAGTAAAACAATGTCGGTCGAAGTTTTTAGAAAAATAGTTTTCAAAATTGTTTTTGTAAATTTCTTGAAATGAATACTTTGTTTCAAAAACGCTTTATGTTGGTTTTATCACTTTTCCTAAGTAACTTTTGAAAATAAAATTTCCCATTTTCTAAGTTTTCTATACTTATATTATTTTAGAAAATGCACTATTCTTCCTATTTAGTTTTCTTGCACAATTTCTTTGTCTATTTGTTTACAAAAATCTTCATTTGAAAATTTCTCATTCCTTTCTCATGCCTTATGTTTTTCATAGAAATCATTTATTCATAAAATTTTATTTTCTTGATAAAACAAAGTGGAGCATTATGCGACTTAAGAAATCTTTTTATAGTCAAGTAGTTTCTAAAATTTTAGTAGTTTTTCTTTTGAAAAAAAGTGAATAATAAAGGTTTAAGTAACGTTTTTTTTTTTTTAAGTAAAAGAAGTTCTAAAATTATAGTGAGTTCTTTTTGTAACTTGAAAAGAAATGAGTTTATCTTTTGTTATCTTATAGATTTTATATTTTACATAAATTTATCTCTAAGTGACAAAATTCTTCTTTTGTTTAGTTATTTTTAGAAATTAAAATTTTTGGACAACAATCTAAATGAACATGAGTATGAGAATAATAGTAAACAAAATAATAAACTCAAGTATTGGAGTCTTAGCTTTTTCAAGGCTCCCGGGACTAAAAAGTAGACTAGTCCCAAAATAAAGTAAAATGAAAGAAAGAAAAGCTTGTTTTGACTTGATGAGGACAAGTCTAAGACTAGAGGCTAGTCTTAATTCAACAAGGAATAAATAAATAAATTGCTTTGCATGAAGTAAATAAATTGCAAGTGAGCTTATATGCTCTAAAGAATATATATATATATATGTATAGATAATAATATATTAACAATAATAAAACAACATAAACATAAATTGATTGGCATGAACAAGAACAATACATAAACATAATGTAGTTTCCATAACTTGTAGTCTTTGGAAACTCACACTATGGTCATATAAAGTTACATGACATGAAGAAGAAGAAAGAAATATGAAGTGGTTACCTAAAGGAAGCTTTGGTATGGTTATGTGGTTATGGGTTTTGGTTTGTTGGTAGAGGTTGTTGTAGAATTATTTGGAGAGAGTTTTGGGATGGTATTTTGAGAGGAAAATTTGAGAGAGTTTTTGTATGAATTTGTGGGTAGTGAATGTGTGAAAGAAGTGAAGGTACGAGGGGGTATTTATAGGAAAATGTGGAGCGAATTTTTTGTGATTAAAATAAAGTAAAATTGAAACAAAATTGAGGGAAATGGGGGCATAGGGGCACCGGCCATGAGAGGATTAGGGGGAGTGATTTATTTTTTTGACTTTTGTTGAATAAAAGATGTAATATGTAAGGTAGATGTGAAATAAAGTTATGGGAAAGGTAAAAAGTTAAGTTTATAGGTTATGTAGAGTGTAAGAATAGGTGTAAGAAAAAGTAGAGATAAAAGAACAGTATAGAATAGTATTGAATAGTGTAATGTAAGATAGATATAACTAATAAAGTACCGGTAGTAAGAAAATACGTGTACAATAGCTATATCTGTTATTTTTTACTTATAAAAAAATTATGAAACTGATATTTTTGGAAAAACTTATATTTTTACGAGTCTATCGGTGTATTCGGAATATTTTTATTATTCCGAGCTTCCGGACATGCTTTTCGAGAACCGCGTCCGATCAGGTTTAAAGGACATCCGAAATTCGCGAAACTGATATTTTTATAAAACCTATGGTTATTACGAACTATTCTAACTAATTATCCCAACTTCGTTTTTCAAGGCCAAAGAAAATGGCAATGCCGGATTTAGTTTGATATGGTAAACTAGGGTTTTGTTGATCTTTAGGGTTCCGTTTGACTTCTGGTTTAGGGTTTTATGCTAAATCGATTCCGAAAATTTGGGGGTTTACATATGAGGTGGTCATGATTTACATTCTTGTTACTATGTATGTCTCCTTAAACTACTACGAAGCAAAGTATGATCTCTGTATGTTGAGAGTAAGCCTTATACCCGATGTTCAAACTCATGGGAAGACTAAGGTTGCTTTACTTGAGTTTAAATATTGAGTGTGGCGGACTATTACGTGTAGGGCACTCTTTGGGCATGACAGGGTAAACATATTAAGACACGATATTTGGGTAGTAAAGCTTTGGTTCCTTTAGAGATTATATCAAAAGGGCCAGCTTAAGAACCCTTTGATGAGGCTATTTGAGGCAGAGTTTGTCGTGTTTTGGCCTTGTGGGTTGTGGTGTGGGCATAAGGTGCATTATTTAAAGAAAACATTGCTCCACTGATTAACTATCTTCGCTTTAATTGTTTACTCCTGCCAACAATTCTTTTCCTTTGGCACAGAGATCTTAAATTTTGGTATCAGAGTCTAGTTATCTTTATATCTTAAATGCTTCGATTAATAGTTTCGTTTAAATATCTAACTTTCATGTTATATTTTTTGTTTGTTACTATTTTATATTAATGTTTTACTTTATTGTTTGGCTTTAAGGTTTAATATTCTGTTTTATATACTCTTTTGTCATACTCTGATTGTTTAATATTCAGTTTATACTTTGTCTTTTTTATCTTATCATATTTTATATTATTGTTTGACATTCGATAGTTTCTATATTTTGTTTAAAGACATTATCTTATATTACTGATGGTTATATTGTTGTTTTCTTTATTGTCTTTTATTATTACTCAGCTTTATTATCATCTGTTTATATTTAGTTGTTTAACATCTAGCTTTGTTTTGTTTACAATACAAAAAAAAAAAAAAAAAATTAATGATTACTCAGCTTATATTTTATGAATCTTATCCTTATATATATGTTATAAAAGAAACATATTCTATTGAAGAAATCTTAAATAATATGTTTGATTATGAATGGTTTATATGAATGTTGTTTATTAAAAAATACATAAAGGAACAAGAAAAGAAATTAAAAGGCTAAGGAATTTTATAAGGAGAACCAAAGATTACATTGAACAATTGGAAAATCTTTAGAGTTACATAGTAATTATAATGAAAACCAATGGAAACTTTATATGTACACCACGAAGGACAAGGATATATAGCAATTTACATAGTAATTATAATTTTATCAAAGAAACAAGGCGCAGAATAAAGGTTTGTGAAGATAATATGATAAGGTTTATAGATTATATGATTTTAATTTTATGTTTATTTGGTACCTTTTCATAATAGCTATAACTTTTGATATATTACACATAATATGTGATATATATATTTGTTAATAAATCATCAAGAACATTAGATGTTTGAAGATTATGACACATAGATACATAGAGTACATCAAAAGGTATAAGGACACAATAAAAATGTATAAGAATCTTGTGAAAGTTATAGAAAAGGATTTAGAAAGGATTAATCAACAAAAGAAAGAAATAGAGCAAAGATTAGAAGGATGTAAAAATAAATCCACAATAGTATATACACACCATAGGTATATTTTAGATATAATATGTGTAAGAGAAAGAGAAATTGTAAGATATAATGAACTTATAAGATATTATGAAAGGTTGATAAGTAGCATGATGGTGTGATGCATAGTTATGTTGAATATATAAAGGATAAGAACTTAAGGATAAAAATGTTAAAGGATTATGTAAGCCCCTAGATTTTTCGATAATATAAGCAAACCCTAGAACCGAAAGTCAAACCGGAACCCTAAAGTTAAACTAGTTCTATGTTTAGTCTAGTGAATCTAGATCTAGCAATCCCGTGTTCTTAAACCAGAAAACGAAATTCAGATAATTGTGGAATATGGTTCGTAATAATATAGGAAAGCTTAAAAATATCAGATTCTTAATTTTCTAGTGTCTTTCGGATTTGAACGAGATCCGTTTTCAAAAACCATGCCCTGGTGCACCGGATAGTGAAAATATTCCGACAACACCAATAGACTCGTAAAAATATAAGGATCTCAAAAATATCAGTTTTAGAATTTTTCGGTAACTAAAAATATCATATATAAGCTGTTTAGCATATTTTCTTACTACCGGTATTTTAATTATCTAGTCTACTATTCATAGTACTTTTCTACAATTCATTACTATTAATTTATTTCTACTTTTTCTTCTGTACCTATTCTTATACTCTATCATACCTATACCTTATAATTTACCTTCTCCATACAACTTTAATCATATCATACTTTACACATTACTTCTTTTATTACAAAACAAACAAAATAAATCAATTTCCCCTCCATCACAAGTCAAACCGGCGCCTTCCCTCTCCCATCCATCAATTTATTTTTCTTTTCTATTTTATTTTATTACATCTAATTTCCAATCCAAAACTCTATAAATACCTCTTTCCTCCTTCATTTTTTCACACAATTCATTTCCTACTAAAACTCTACCGAAATCACTCCATAAAATCCCTATCTCAAATTCTCTCCCAAGTTCTCTCTTTTCTCCATAAAACCAATTCCCACATACTACTACAAACCATTCCATTCCTCTCTAACAAACACATAACCTTAGGTAAAAGTTTTTTTTCACATACTCATCATGTTCATTTAACTTAACATGAGCTTAGTGTATGTTTCTTAAAGAAGCAACAATATGTTTATGTTTTGTTTTTGTTCATGTCTTCTATTATGTTGTTGTTATTATTGTTATTATTATTTTTTCTAATCTAACTTCTATATAAGTATTATATATATTATGTATATATATTTCTTTAGAGCATATAAGCTCACTTGTTATTTATTTATTTCTATGCTTTGCAATTTATTTATTTCATGCAATTATAAGACTGGTCTTTCTAGTCTTAGACTTGTCCATATCAAGTCAAAACAATTTTCTTTCTTTTATTTTTCCTTTTTTTTTGGGACTAGTCTATTCTTAGTCCTAGGATACCTTGATGAAGCTAAGGTTCTCAATACTTGATTTTACTTTTATGCTCTTATTATATTTATCTTATTATGTTGTTTTTATTATATTTCTCATAGTTACATATTCTCATTCATGCATGAACATGCTGTTATTGTCTCAACCATAATAAAAATGAGTTTTCTTAAGTAATAAAAATAAGAACTCTCTTCAAAAATATTTTTTTGTCACATAAGGAATGATTCTTCCATAAAAACTTAAAATTTTATCTTGACAAATATTTTCTAAAGTCAATAGGTTTAGCTCAAGTTTTAGTAATAATACTATATGGGATTTTATCAATGAATACATAAAAAAAGTTATCACAAACTCTCTTTTCAAACCAATAAAATAGGAAAGATTCTTTAAACTTAATTCTTTGTTTAACCAAAAGTTTTTTTAAACTCATATGTAAAGTTTTCATCAACATATTAAGGTTTAGATAAGTTTTACAAAATTATCAAAGAATAACCTTTCTAAGGATAAGCTTTAAAAATAATAAATAACTTATAAGATCACTGATATTATTCTTGGGATCAAATTTTAGAAAAACTTTAGAACACATAACCAAGAATATTTAGAAAAACTACATTTTTCCAAACCACTAGAAATAAAGTTATGGGAATCTTAAAGATTAAAATTACTTTTTGAAAACTCAATTATTCTCAAAATTAAGGAATGGAGTTTAAAGAAGGAAATACTTACTAATAAGCTTCCCAAACAAAACTAAAAAGGAATTTTCAATTCTTAACATCTTCTCAGTTTTAAAGACACATTGTTTTGCAAAATCATTGTTGAGACAACATCACTAAATTCATGCATATAGTTTAAGTCTATATATATATTCAAAGGATTTTTCAACCATACAAAATATCTATATTTTTGTACAAGAGCTCTTGAATGAAGAAAAGTTTAAAAACTCTAGTTTTGAAAGCTGGAAATTTCGTATCAATTCTGTGCATTACTATTCCATGACCTAAATGACTTCTTTTGATAAATATAACCTTAGAAATGGTTAGACCTTTTTGAGTAGGAAGAAATGGGTATATGATATGCGAAATTCCGAGTTAAAATGAGCAAATTATGGCCATTTTAAATTGGGATTTCCATTCATACGATTTTTGACAAATTCAATAAAATAGAATTATAGAGTTTGAGTAGATCTTGAATGAAATACTCAATTTGGGTATTTCTTTTGTTTAGGTATCGAGGACCAAGATTTTCTCTTCCCCGAGGATTACTTCGACTCGTAGAAGATCGCTATGAACGAGTGAGTTTTCTTTACGTTTATGTATTCATGCATGTGCTTGTAGAATAAAGCACTAGATGTTAGGAAAAGATAAAATTGATATGCATGTGGGATAGCATGAGAATTATGTATGTGAATTGTTATGTGCGATCAATGAACGATAAGTATATCGAAAACCGCTCTGTGATTGATATAATTGTTTCTATATATGTATTGCTATGTGTGCAATAATTACTTGATCGCTTTAAATGAATTAATGTCATATTGGAATCCCCATATAATAAATTGCTCATGCATATCATTTAGAATATCATTTTGAAATTTTGCTACTACTCCTCAACGTGGGACGGAAAGGTAAGCTGCCTTGCTACATCTTAGGTTTAGGACATTCGGGGAATAATGTCTCAAGTTGTAGCCGAGCCGGATTGATCGCTTTGGGTAAGGAAAGCCTGAAGACTAGTAGTACGGTTTGTTGCAACCCCAAGATGCGCGCAACTTTAAAAAGGTTGTTTGGGGCCAGTTCAAATCATTCCTAACTACCGATAGAGGGGTAAATCCATCACACATACGAAACCAGATAGTCATATGTACTGTTTGATCATATGGTTATTGCATGTCATACGCTTGATTAATAAACTTGGTTGATTACCTATTATGAGTACTTTTGCATAAGGAATGTCTCACTAAGCAAGTTATGCTTATGTCCCTATAGACTTTTGATATTGCAAGATTATCTGTAAACCCCGGTTTTTCTAGTAATCAAGTAAACTTCGAAAACAGGAAAAAGAAACCCTAAACCGGATTAGTTTAAGCTTTGTGAGAAAAACTTAGAAACCCTAGATCTGGCTTTCCTTCGGTTTCAAATCAAAAGGACTTTCATAAAATAAATTAATGTGGAATATTGTTTTAAAGTATATTTCAAATCATAGAAAGTTTTGATTTCGAAAAATTTTCTATTTCGGGCCTTCCCGAGCTCCATTACGGAAAAGCGAGCCCCCGAACTAGAAATTCAGAAAAATATTTCATAATACTCTTTAGAACCGAAATTTTATAAGGATTTCAAAATTATAAGTTTTATAATTTTTTGGGTTATAAAAATTACAGTTATAGTCTTTTCCCGTATTTTCTTTACTACCGATAAAGTAAATGTCTTGTCTACTATTTACTACTATTCACAAGTACAACCTACTACACACACAACCCATAACCTAGTCTTACATCCTTACAAATACTCATTATATTTTCTTTTCCAAGAAAGTTTTGTCTCTTAAACAAATTATCACATTTAATACATTTTATTACATAAATTACAAATTCAAACAAATTCAAATCTCCCTCTCTCTCACTCCAAGGTTGGCCGGCGCACATCCCCCTAATTTGACTCCAATTTGCTTATTTTTATTTCCTTTTATTACTTAAAACATACCCTAATTCATTTAATATAAATAGTCTTTTAATTTTCTATGTCTTCCATTCTCATTTTATTTGTTCAAAACTCACAAAATCCTTTCCTTATTCCTCTTCATTGCCGTGACACTCACCACCACCACACACACACACACAACAAGCTTCATTCTTCTTCATTTCTTCACTTAATCCAACTTTAGGTGATGAATCTTAAGCCTCTCCACCATTTAATCTTGTAATGGCAAGATTATTCATGTGTATTTTCACCTTAAATCCCCATGAGCATTTGCTAGGGATAAGAAAATACTAATACATGAATATCAAGCCATCACAAGAGTAGATCTTGTGTTTGATGAGTTTTTGTTGAGATATTATCATGTTCATGCATATAAAAGTAGAGATCTTGCATAAAAATATATGTTCATGCTTTTAAACTCCTTTTCATGCATTATAAGTAGTAGATCTAGCATTTAGATACTCATATTATACTTGACATTCATGTTCTCATAAATATTTTGTGTCTTTATGCACTAATGCTCATAAAGGTTTGTCTTATATATAAAGGTTGTAGTTAGTGGATCTTTAGATAGATAAAACAAAGAGCTTAAAAAGGAAAAGTTTTTGTTTGAAATATTCAAAGGAAAATTCGTATGACTTCAAAGCTATATTTTAAAAGCCCTTGTATCAACTTTAAAACTCATGTTTTATGTGAAAAATGAAGGGTATAGGTAATAGGTATCATTAAGAAGTGATTTTTATAAGTTGAAATGAGTTTTGATGAGATTAATGTGTGAAACAAAGAGTAGAAACAAGATAGAAAATTTTGAGTTATTGGTCAACTTGTCAAAGTCGTAACTTTGGATGATGACCATGAAAACACCTATTATCCAAGCTCAAAATAAAATTTTTATGTATTAAATGAAGTCCTTAAGTAGTAGGTATAGTAAAGTCTTAAATTTTAATGCATTAAATAAGTTTTTCTCAAAGGAATCAATCAAAAATTAGATTTCTAAAAATTCGGATTTTTAAGTAAATCCTATTTGAAAACATATTTGCAAAGTGTAAAATCCAAATATTTATGTAAAAATGAGGGTCTTAGGTAGTGTATATTATGAAGACTCAATTTTAACTAAGATAACTAGAAATTCCTAAGAATTAATCCCAAAACACAAGTGAGTCATCAAGTTAGAAAACTAAATTTTTCAAAAATAGTTATTGTTGAAGTCTTGCAAAATAAAGAGTTCTAAAATTTTCTTTTAGCAAAAATCATCAATACCATGCATACATTAAACTCATCACATGTCATTCATGTTAGGAAATCATTAATATTGCACGTATAATTGATTTGTCAAGTAGAAACATTACAAGCATTTACAAAACTATTTTTCGGAATCGGAAACCGTTACTGATTAGAATTGATCCTTCTTCTTCATGACCCAGAAGTTTTCAAATCATGAAAATAATATTATAATTAGATAGATCTTTCGAAGTATATAGAGATCGATATATAATATGCAAAATTCCGAGTTAAAATGACCAAGTTATGGCCATTTTAAGGCGGAACTTCCGCAAATAGCAAGAATTACGAATTTGATAAGTCTTGATTTATAGTTTGGATTAGTTAAGAGATGAAATACTTATTAGGGTATTTCTTCCTTTTTAGGTGATCCCGAACTCGACGATTCTCTACCACTAGACTATGACTACTAAAAAACCGATGAACCATGGCCGAGTGAGTATCACTTCCGATTTCAATTATTGTTTGCGATTGTAATGGTAGTTGCACTAGATACTTGGTAAAGATAAAATGAATATGCATGATGGGGTTGAACGGGAATTATACATGTTTGATGTTGTTATGAGAAGTTGAATTTGAAGAATATTGAAGCTGGGTGATTAATCATTGCTTGTATAGATGAGCCAGGATTGACTGTCTATGGATATTGATTGGTCACTTAAAAGAATTTGTATAATTGATTATTTGGAATTGAAGATGAATTTGAACTCATTCATATCACAATGGGGATGGAACATTAGCATTTGTTGGTTTTTCATGATCCTAAACGGTGTAAAAGTTTGTTAATCGTAATCCATAAAACGAATTATTGAGTTGATTAATCATGATCCATAAAACGAATTTATAAGTTGGTTGACCATGAGCCTAAACAGTGTTGTACCGCAGGATTCGTTAATCTGCTAACCCGGGATGGAGGGCGTAAGTCCATCCACATATGATTTCCAGCTGGTCATATGCTTGTTGAATTCACGTGTTTGATGCATATCATTTGTCTGATTAATCACTTGTTTGATTGATGTGTTATAATAGTGATCATGGAAGTTTTCACTCACTAAGCTAGCATAGCTTATGCCTCTATAGTTTCTATTTATTGCAGCATGAGTTTATATGACTTAGATCGAGACAGGCTACAGCTCAGGTATAGGAGCTAGGCGTTTCCTATAGAAGTTGTATTCAAATTTGTTTAGACTTCCACAGAAAACCAAGAGACTCTGGATGACTGTAATGGACCTTTAAATATTCTTTTACAGGGGAATGCCCCTTAGACCTTGTAACTTATTGCTCATGCGTTTTGATTTATTATCTAATGTTATTAAATATCGAATTCAACTCTTTAACTCCATTGAATAGAGTATTCTATTATCGTAAAGGGACGCCTTACGTCTATAAAAGACTCTCGAAAGACTTGGATAGTAATTCGAGAGTTTTATATGGCATGTGACGGACTGTTACGTTTAGGATACCCCTATGGGGCGTGACATTGTCTTTTTGCACCCGAGACTATCTTGATCACCCGGGTAGAATTTTTATTTTGGGAAGCTTTTGGAGAAACTCTATCTTGAAGTCTTAGAGTAGATTTCTTCTAAAATCTTCTAGCTTTAGTTATTTATCTTAGTGATACCATATTATTATGGATATTATCTGGGGAATGCCCCTTAGAAGTTGTAGGACTTTTTATTTCAGTGAAATATATTAAGTGTTATTTTGCATGTTCCGCTGCCAATATCTTGAAATACATTACTTCACCGGTCTCCCTTTGATGTAAATGTACGCCTTGTACCGATATGGAGGCTTTCGAGTGACTGAGATAGTCATTCTTAAGTATTAATATTGCGTACGTGGGCTGTCACATTTAGAGTACCCATTAGGGCGTGATAGATTACATAAAGACAAAAAAAGGGATATTAGATTATTGGAAAAAGGACATAAAAGGATTAAAAAGGCATTAGAAAAAGGAAAATATCAAATGGAATATGAAGAAAATGAACTTTTAAAGGGTCATAAAATGAATCTTTGGATTATAGACCAAATTGAAAAGGATATAGAAAGGGTGAGTCAAAGGATAAATTATTATGAAGGTTTATATTAATAAGTATGATTGTCACGCCCATAGGGTATCCTAAACGTAACAGCCCGCCACATACTATAAAAGACTCTCAAATTTCTATCCGAGCCTTTCAGGAGTCTTGTATAGATGTAAAGCGTCCCTTTACGACAATAGAATACTCAATCAATGGAGTTAAGAAGTTTAATGTGGCATTCATTAGCCATAGATAATAAACCAAAACACATAATATACTTTACAAAATCTAAGGGGTATTCCCCCGCAAAATAATATCAAGTCCATTACAGTCATCTAGAGTCCCTTAGTTTCCAACAAAAGTCTAAACAAAAGCGAAGTAAACTTCTATGGGAAACTCCTATCTCCGGTACCTGAACTGTGGCTTGCCTCGGCCTAAGCCAAATGAACTCGTGCTGCAACAAATAAAAGCTGTGGGAGCGTAAGCTAACTAGCTTAGTGAGTAAGAACTTCCATGTCACAATTAATACAATTCACTCAAGCAAGTGATTATTCACGCAAATGTATGCATCAGACAAATGAGTTCAACAAACATATGACCAGCCGAAAATCATATGTGGATAGACTTATGCCCTCCATCCCGGGTTAACAGATTAACGAATCCTGCGGTACGACGCCGTTTAAGCTCACGGTTAACTGAACAATAAATTCGTTTTATGGATCACGATTAACCAACAGACTCGTTTTATGGATCACGATTAACCAACATATTCGTTTTATGGATCACGAAAAACAAACCAATGCTAATGCTCTATCCCCGTCATGATATGAATGAGTCCAATTATAATTGAAGTCAAATATACATTAATTCAATTCTTTTAGGTGACCAACAATTATCCGCAGACAATCTATATAAAATGCTAGCTAATCAATCAATAGCTTAACACCCGGTTTCGAGATTTCTTAAGTTCCATTTCACACATCAACAGCAGACAATATATAATTCCCATAGACCCCATCATACATTTCCATTTTTATCTTTGCCTACACCACTAGTGTCACTAATAATACAATCACAAACATTAATTGAGAGTGGAAGTAGTACTCACTCGGCCATGGTTTGCCGGTCTTTCAGTAATAGTAATCGGGTGGTAAGGTATCGTCTTGCTCGGGATCACCTACCAAATAAGAATAATCCTAATAAGAATCTCATCATTTAACTATTCCAAGCTATGCATCTAAACTAGATGAATTCGGAATTCTCGCTATTTGCGGAAGCCCCGATTTAAAACGGCCATAACTTGGTCATTTTAACTCGGAATTTCGCAAATTTTATATCGATCTCTATCTACTTCGAAAGATCTATCTATTTCTAGTATTAGTTTCAAGTTTCGAAAACATTAAGGTCATGGAACAGTGGGATCAGTTCTGTTCTGTCACTTTTTCAATTCCGAAAAATCATTTCGCATTTGGTAAAAATGTTCCTAGTTGATGATTCATGTATAGATGGTATATGAATGAATTCCTAATATGAATGTCATGAAATGAGCTCAATATATGCATGGTTTTGATGATCTTTGATGATGAGCTCTTATGAACTTCTATTTAGTAAGAATTCTATGATAATCACCTATGAAAAGCTATTCTTTCCAACTTTACATTTCCTAGTGTTTTTATGATTTTATCCTTAGAATTTACTTACCATCTAAATAAAAATGGATTCTCAATATCTATATTAATCATGACCTTCATTTATGCATAAAAATCCACATTTTTCATTGGGTAAATATGCTTTTAAACAAGCTACTCACAAAAATCCGAATTTTGTAAATTTCTTTTTCTTGCAATTTCTTTGGGAGAAAACTTGTTAATGCATCAAAAATTGAAGCTTCATTATATCTATTATCTAAAGACCTCATTTAACTCATAAAAAATCCGATTTAAACTTACACACTAGGTGTTCATGTAAGCATGATTCTAAATTACGAATTTGACTATAAATCCATATATCAATATTTTTCATTCTAACTCCACTACTTGTTTTATATTTTTATCATGCCTAAACTCATCTAAACTTATGAAAATCATTCCTTAAGGGCATCTATTACACATACCTTTCAATTTTTTATGAAAAACGTGAGTTTTAAAGTGGTTTTGGTGGTCTTTAAGGTAGGGTTCTAAATCTATCCGAATTTCCAACAAATCATTCCTAACAAAACCTTTTCTTTTTCAATTTTCTTGCCTTCTATACATGGAGATCTACTATCTAACATATCTATACATAAGTAAGGTTATATTTTTATGATCACCAATGCATGAAAATCCAAAGTAACCATATGGACATGAATGTAGATGAAGATATAAATGTCTAAACACTAGATCTACTAAATATAATGCATGAATCATTAGTTTCATGGCATGAACATCAATATATATGCAAGATCTCTACTTTACAGGCATGAACAAGATAATATCTCAACAAAAACTCATTTAAACATTAGATCCATGTCTTGTGATGGCTTGGTATTCTTGTTCAAGTGTTTTCATGTCCCTAGCATATGCTCATTGGGATTAAATGGGAAAACACACAAGAAATAGCTTTGCCATTATAAGATTTAGGAAGAATAAGGCTTGAATCAACATACCAATAGAGATTAAAGGTAGAAATGAAGAGGATTTGAGTTGAATGTGTGAGAGTGAGAGGAGGGGGGGAGTTCACGGCACCAAGGGGGAGAAAATGAGAGGTTTTTACTTTAGTAAAAATTGAACAAGTGAAAATGAGAGAGAGAGATAAATGAAGCTTTATATGAATAGATTAGGTTTTTGGTGGAATAAAATAGCAAAAATCAATCAATTAAGAGGGGAAAAGGGGAGGGCGCCGGCCATATGGGGGGGTGGGGGCGCAGTTTGAGTGTGTGTTTGAAATTTGTTAAATTTGTAATTTAAGTAATTAAAATGTAATAAATGTAATAATTTATTTAGGAAATAAAAATTTTTTGGAAAAGAAAATTGTAATGAGTAGTTGTAAGGATGTAAGAATAGGGTATGGGTAGTGTGTAGTGTAGGTTGTACTTGTGAATAGTAGACAAGACATCTACTTTACCAGTTGTAACGAAAACATGGGAAAAGGCTATAACTGTAATTTTTATAGCCCAGAAAATTATAAAATTGATATTTTTGGAATCCTTATAAAATTATGGTTCTAATGAATATTCCGAACATTTTTCTGAGTTCATGGTCCCGGGGCACGCTTTTCCGTAATTGAGCTCGGGAAGGCCCGGAATTGAAAAATTCCCGAATTTAAAACTTTCAAAGGTCTAAAATATACTTTAGAATGATAATTCATATTCATTTACTTTATAAAACTTTTTTATTATGAAACCGAAGGAAAGCCGGATTTAGGGTTCCTAAGCCTCTCACTAGACTTAAACTGAACCGGATTAGGGTTTCGCTTTTCAACTCCCGGGGTTTTCTTAACTACTGAGATTACCGGGGTTTACAACCTCCCCACCTTAAATAAAGTTTTGTCCTCAAAACGGAACTGACGTACCTTGTTCTTCAAATAACTCGGGGTACTTCCTCCGGATCTCATCTTCAGCTTCCCAGGTTGCTTCCTCAAAGGCATGATTCCTCCATAACACTTTAACGTAGTGAATGTCTTGTTCGTAGCCTTTGGGTTTTCTTATCCAATATCTCACTGGGTGTTCTTCATATGTCAGGTTTTCTTTCAGCTGAATCGGTTCCAATTCCAGAATCCTTTCCGGGTCGGCAACGTACTTCTCAATACTGACACATGGAATACGTTGTGGATCCCGGAAAATTTGGTGGCAAGGCTAGCCGATATGCCAGATCTCGACTCTTTCCAAGATTTCAAAAGGTCCAATGTATCTCGGGCTTAACTTCCCTTGTGTACGCATCCTCTTAATACTTTTAATCGGGTTTATCTTTAGGTACACATGATCACCCACCTTGAATTCAAGTTCTCTTCTTTTCAGGTCTGCCCAGCTCTTCTGCCTGTCTTGAGCCTCTTTCATTTTCCGCTGGATTACCCTCACTTTATCTGCGGCTTCTTGTACCAATTCCGGCCCAATAGCTACCTTTTCCACTTCATCCCAAAACAAAGAGGATCTACAGCGTCGTCCATACAAGCTTCATAAGGCGCATCTGAATAGTTGAGTGATAGCTGTTATTGTAAGCAAACTCAATTAGATGTACATGACTATCCCAACTCCCTTTGAATTCCAAGGCACACCTCTCACATGTCTTCCAGGGTTTGGATCGTCCGCTCAGACTGTCCATCGGTCTGAGGGTGATAAGCCGTACTAAAATGCAACTTAGTGCCCAAACTCTTTTGCAGGCTTGTCCAAAACTTGGACACAAATCTTGGGTCTCTATCTGAAATAATCCCTGCAGGTATGCCATGTAACCGTACAATCTCCGGATGTAGATCTTGGCTAATTTTTCCATCGAATAAGTCATATTTATGGGTAAGTGTGCCGACTTGGTTAACCGATCCACTATTACCCATACCGCATCACAACCAGAAGGAGTCTTGGGAAAACCACACACAAAATCCATAGATATCTGATCCCACTTCCACTCAGGAATGGGTAAAGGCTTCACAATCCACCCGGTCTTTGGTGCTCTACCTTCACCTGTTGGCAAATCGGACATTTCATTACATAATCCGCCACATCTCGCTTCATGCCGTTCCACCAATAGCGGCTTTTCAGATCTTGGTACATTGGTACCTCCGGATGCATGGTATATCCGGAGTTGTGAGCTTCACTCATTATTTCCTTCCTCAACTCCTCGTCCTCTGGTACACACAACCTTCCTTTCATTCGGATCACATCTTCATCATCTATTGCAAAATCAAGGTACTTTCCTACTTGGGTTTCCCTTTTGATCTTTTGTATCACTTCGTCATACCTTTGAGCTTCTTTGATCCTTTCTATTAGGGTCGGTTCCAGTGCCAGGTTGGCTATCTCAAGCTCCGCACTTTGGTCTATGAATTCGATCTTAACTTTCAAAATCCCTTAATCAATCCTTTTGACTTGTGATCAAGGCAGCTACCTCCCCATAATTTTTCCGACTTAAGGCATCTGCGACGGCATTAACCTTCCTGGACAGTAATTTATTCCCAGATCATAATCTTTTATTAATTCTAGCCATCTCCTTTGTCGCATATTTAGTTCCTTTTGTGTGAACAGATATTTAAGACTTTTATGATCCGTGTATATCTCACACCTCTGTCCATATAATGTCTCCATAGCTTCAAAGCGAAGACAACTGCAGCAATTCCAAATCATGTGTAGGGTAGTTCTGCTCATGGGGTCTCAATTGCCGAGAAGCATATGCAATAACTTTCCCTTCCTGCATAATACACATCCAAGGCCATTCCTTGAGGCGTCGCTATGCACCGTATAGGACTTTTCTGGGTCGGTAAAACCAAGATCGGTGCCGATACCAATCGTCGTTTCAATTCCTGGAAGCTCTGTTCCCTCTTGTCCGTCCAAACAAATTTCTCATTCTTTTGAGTCAATTGAGTCAGTGGCTTGGCTATCTTAGAGAAATCCTTCACAAACTTGCGATAGTAGCCAGCTAATCCCAAGAAACTTCTTACTTCAGTAACCGTTTGCGGCGGTTTCCATTCTACTACCGCCTTGATCTTCTCAGGGTCAACTGATATCCCTCACCGGTTACCACATGTCCAAGAAAAGATATTTGTCCAACCAAAAATCACATTTGGACAATTTGGCGTACAGCTTGTTGTCCCTTAAGGTTTGTAACGCCAAACGAAGATGTTCCTCGTGTTGCTCTTTGGTCTTCGAATATTAGGATGTCGTCTATGAAAACTATCACCACTTATCCAAAAGTGGCTTATAAACTCTATTCATAAGGTCCATAAATGCAGCTGGGGCATTGGTCAGCCCGAACGACATCACTAGGAACTCGTAGTGTCCATAACGAGTACGGAAAGCCGTCTTTGGTACATCCTCAGGCTTTATCCTCAATTGATGGTATCCCGAACGCAAATCAATGCGTGAAAACACACAAGCCCTTGCAGTTGATCGAACAAATCATCAATTCTTGGCAGAGGGTACCGATTCTTGATAGTTACCTTATTCAACTCACGATAATCGATACACAATCTCATCGATCCATCTTCTTCTTTACAAACAGAACAGGTGCGCCCCATGGCGACACACTTGGTCTTATGAATTTTTGATCCAGAAGTTTTGTAATTGTGCCTTTAGCTCTTTCAACTCAGCCGGTGCCATCCGGTATGGTGCTTTGGATATCGGTTCGGTGTTTGGAGCTAAAACAATCTCAAAATCAATTTCTCTTTTTGGTGGTAATCCTGGCAAAATTTCTGGAAACACATCCAAATATTCATTTACCACTGGTATATCCCTTTCTTCACGGGTTTCCTCTTCATCCAAGACACCTTCAATCGGTATTATCTCTTCATCCTCCATCATCAACTCAAACGAGTTTAAACCAAACCTTCTCGGGACTAGGGTTTCTCCCACAAATTCTACTTTTTCCCCCATTTGATCATAGAAACTCACTGTTTCTTTTGACAATCCACTATTGCTTTTACCTTGCTTAGCCAACTCATCCGAGGATAACTTCGTATTTATTCATCTCCAACATTATTAAATCACTTTTGGAGTGGTGTCCATGAACTTCCAACGGACAATCCTTTATAAATTCTCGGGTTGACACAACGCTCCCGGTAGGTGTCTTAATCCTCAAACTAGCAGTAGTTGTGGCTATAGGTAATTCAAGTTGATTAGCCAAACTAGTGGTGATGAACGAATGTGTCGCTCCCGTGTCAAATAAAACATATGCCTCCATGCTATTCACCCGAATGTGTCCTGAGGTCAACAAACATCCATCACTCATCAATCCTACAGCACTCTCAAAGCTACCTACCTAGGGTTCTTACTTCCAGCTTTCCCATAACATATATAATTTCATCCAGACAACAATTCAAATAAATAAATCGAAATTTAACTTGAGAAGGTTTCTGTTACTAACCTGTCACCAGGCCGCCATCAGCGCCTTCGCTTTGATCCAAAGCTGCCAATTCCACTTCCTCCTCCTCATCTTCCTCTACCATCCACTGGCCTTCGAAGTTATATAACCTCATCCCATGCATTGTGATGCTGCCGGCTCCCACTTTTATTTCCCGACCTCATGGGGTTGGTATTGCTCGAAGTCCCAAAGGGTCGAGCGGCTACACTTTTCCGTTGGGAACATTCAGAGGCTAAGTGCCCCTTCTCCTTGCAAATAAAGCAAGTCACGGCCAGCTTCTTCGGGCATGTATAAACCATATGGCCAGCATCGCCACAGAAATAACATTTGTTTTTCAACAACTGGCATTGCCTAGGGCATGCGCCCCCTTACATTTCCAACATGTGACATTGGCCTTAAACTGGGTCGGCTTGCTACTAGACTCATCTTGAACCCATGGTACGGTCTGTACCTTTTTCCCTTGAACCCTGAACTCGAGGCGTCACGGCCTTTTCCAAATACCCTCTTGTCAGGTTCTTGGTATTTCCTTTTTCTGGCCCCTTCAATCACTCGGGCCTTCCTACCATCTCAGGGTATGTCCTTACCCCAAACTCTTCCAATTTGATCCGCAACTCCTCGTCTAAGCCACCCAAAAATACTTGCTTCTTCAGCTCTTCACTATCCCTGAAAGACTCAGGTGCATATTGCAACAGGTGGACGAACTCAGTCTCATACTGTTCCACACGTTCTCCCCTTTTGTTTCACGTGGAGAAAGTCAGCTATACTTTACCCTAAGCTGGAGGGGAAGTAATTATCCAAAAATTGGCGAAAAGATTCCCATGTAACCGGGGAAGGCAAGCTTCTTCTCTTAGAGTCCCACCAGACCCTCGCATTATACCTCAACATATATGTTCCATATTCCACTTGTAAGTAAGGTGGAATTTCATATGCAGCAAAAGATCGCTCAATTTGAGCTAACCAGTCCTGGCTTCATCTGGTTTGCCGAACGCTCCATCAAAATACCGGTTACTCTTGATGAAATCCGGTAAGGAGCTTCGGTGGGGTCTTCTGTATGGGGGGTGGTGGCAAAGGCACATTATAGGAATGCTCCTCTTGTGGAGCAGGTGCTTCGGCAGTCACTTCCCTGTGATCTGCGGGTGGTGGATGTGGAGCAGAATCCCGACACTTTGTCCTTGGTGTGGGTTCTGAACCGGTTCTGATTCTGGATGAATGTATTCAGAAGATTGGCTAATTGTCCAATCGCGTTTAACACATCACCCTGTTGAATTTTATGGCGCAACTCCTTCAGGATTAGGTGGAGGTGCCTCCAATTGGTCGGCTTTGTTCGGGGAGGGGGGGGGGGGGGGTATGTGAGTGTGTGTTTGAAATTTGTTAAATTTGTAATTTAAGTAATTAAAATGTAATAAATGAAAAATTATTTAGGAAACAAAATTATTAGAAAAGAAAATTGTAATGAGTAATTGTAAGGATGTAAGAATAGAGTATGGGTAGTGTGTAGTGTAGGTTGTACTTGTGAATAGTAGATAAGACATCTACTTTACCGGTTGTAACGAAAACACGGGAAAAGACTATAACTATAATTTTTATAGCCCGGAAAATTATAAAATTGATATTTTTGGAATCCTTATAAAATTATGGTTCTAACGAATATTCCGGAACATTTTTCTGAGTTCGTGATCCCGGGGCACGCTCTTCCATAATTGAGATCGGGAAGGCCTGGAATTGAAAAATTCTCGAATTTAAAACTTTCAAAGGTCTAAAATATACTTTAAAATGATAATTCAAATTCATTTACTTTATAAAACTTCTTTTATTATGAAACCGAAGGAAAGCCGGATTTAGGGTTCCTAAGCTCCTCTCACTAGACTTAAACTGAACCGGATTAAGGTTTCGCTTTTCAACTCTCGGGGTTTTCTTAACTAATGAGATTACTGGGGTTTACAATGATAGGATGAGCATAAGTTTTGACAGGATCATAGGAAGTAGTGATTGTAATAAGAAGCATTGTGATTTCTTGTAGGCCGTAGATAATCTAAAAATTTTAAGCATAGAAAAGGTTGAAGGTTATATACATGAGCTAGGTTTAGAAATAGAAATTAACCTCATAGTTTTG
>JAMXBD010004417.1:0-64059 GCA_024138025.1 Combretum micranthum
ACATATATTGTTGTTCATGCCATGAGATCCATGATTCATGCATGATGGGGTATATGGGAATTATATATGTTGGGTCCAGTGAGTGAAGCCTAGGAACCCTAAATCCGGCTTTCCTTCGGTTTTACAATAAAATAAATATTATGAAGTAAAGGAATGTGAATTATTGTTTAAAAGTACATTCTAAACCTTTGAAAGTTTTAAATTCGGGAATTTTTCAATTCCGGGCCTTCCCGAGCTCAATTACGGAAAAGCGTGCCCCGGACCACGGATTCAGAAAAATATTCCAGAATATTCATTAGAACCGTAATTTTATAAGGATTCCAAAAATATCAATTTCATAATTTTCCGAGCTATAAAAATTACAGTTATAGCTTTTCCCGTGTTTTCGGAACAACCGGTAAAGTAGATGTCTTGTCTACTATTCACAAGTACAACCTACACTACACACTACCCATACCCTATTCTTACATCCTTACAACTACTCATTTCAATTTTCTTTTCCAAGAAATTTTG
This sequence comes from Combretum micranthum, assembly GCA_024138025.1. Taxonomy (NCBI): domain Eukaryota; kingdom Viridiplantae; phylum Streptophyta; class Magnoliopsida; order Myrtales; family Combretaceae; genus Combretum; species Combretum micranthum. The sequence goes on from JAMXBD010004417.1 coordinate 514, forward strand.
TCTCTTAATCAATTATCACATTTATTACATTTTAATTTACTAAATTACAAAATTTCAATTTTTCAAAACACACACACACACACACATGGGATGGCCGGCGCCCCTCCCTCTTGTTTCCCCCTCAATTAAATTATTTTTACTTCATTTTACTTAACTAAACCCTAACTCACTTCATATATATACATAATTTTCTCTCTCTCTCTTCATTTCTTCTTGTTTCAAAATTAGAAAAAGAGTAAAACTCTCTCTTTTCCCCTTAAGTGCCGAGAGCTCCCCCTCCCTCTTCCCTCACAATTTCAACTCAAGTTCCTTCATTTCTCCTTTGATCTTCCTTTGGTATGTTGATTTTAGACTTGTTAGTCCTAAATCTTGTTATGGCAAGATCATTCTTGTGTGTTTTCTCCTTTAAATCCCAATGAGCATGAGCAAGGGACATGAAAACACTACTACAAGAATCTCAAGCCATCACAAGAAGTGGATCTAGTCTTTGAATGAGTTTTGTTGAATATCAACTTGTTCATGCATGTAAAGTAGAGATCTTGCACATATATTGTTGTTCATGCCATGAGATCCATGATTCATGCATTATATATAGTAGATCTAAAGTTTAGACAACCACATTTTCATGTACATGCATGATCATAGGGTTATTTTGTTTTATATGCTTTAATGATCATAAAAATGTAGTCTTGTTCATGTATAGAGAAGTTAGATAGTAGATCTTCACATATGGGAAGCAAGAATATTGAAAAAGGAAAGGTTTTGTTAAATATGAAATGTTGGAAATTCGGATGAAAGTGAAACCCTACCTTAAAACCCCAAAATCAATTCTAAACTCATGTTTCATAAGAAAAATGAAGGGTATGTGTAATAGGTATATTGAAGGAATGATTTTTATAAGTTTAGATGAGTTTAGGCATGATAGGAATGTAAAACAAGTGGTGGAGTTAGAATGAGAAATGTTGGAATGTTGATCAATAGTTAAAATTCGTAACTTAGGTTCATGCCTACAAGAACACTTGGTATTTAAGTCTAAATTGGATGTTTTATAAGCTAAATGAAGTCCTTAGATAATATATATATTGGAGCTTCAATTTTTAATGCATTAGACAAGTTTTCCCTTAAGAAAAATGCAAGAAAATGAAATTTAGAAAATTCGGATTTTTACAAAAAGCTTGTTCAAAGACATGTTTACCAAATGAAAAATGGGAATTCTTATGCATGAATGAAGGCCATGATTAATATAGACTTTGAGAACTTATTTTTAGTTAAATAATAAGTGGATTACAAGATTAAAAGTCAAGGAAACCCTAAGGAGTATAATGTGGAAAAATAGCTTCTTAGAAATAATCTTTATGGGAATTTTCCAACACTTAAGAGTTCATAAGAGTTTATTATCACAAAAATTATTATGACCATGCATATATTAAGTTCATCACATGGCATTCATATTAGTAATTCATTCCCATATCATTCATGCATGAATCATCAACTAGGAACATTCTTATCAAAAGCAAAACAAATTTTTGAGATTGGAACATTTGCGGAACAGATCTGATCCCACTGTTCCGTGACCTTACTATTTTCAAAACTTGGATTTAATATTAGAAATAGATAGATCTTTCGAAGTAGATAGAGATCGATATAAAATTTGCGAAATTCCGAGTTAAAATGACCAAGTTATGGCCGTTTTAAGTCGGAACTTCCGCAAATAGCGAGAAATCCGAATCCATATAGTTTAGATGTATAGCTTGATTTAGTTACATAATGAGAGTCTCATTAGGATTATTCTTGCTTGGTAGGTGATCCCGAGCAGGACGACACTCTACCTCCACTACTACTACTAGGAAGATTGGCGTCCAATGGCCGAGTGAGTTTTACTTTCACTCTCAATTAATGAATGTGATTGTAATGTAGTGGCACTAGTGGTGTAGGCAAAGATAAAGAGAAATTGTATATGCATGATGGGGTATATGGGAATTATATATGTTGTTTACTGCTGATATATGAAATGGAACATAAGGAATATCGAAACCGGGTGTTAAGCTATTGACTGATTGGTTAGTATCTTACGATGAATGTCTGTGAATATTCGTTGGTCACCTAAAAGAATTGAATTAATGAATATTCGACTTCAATTGTAAATTGAATTCATTCATATCACGATGGGGTTGGAGCATTCGCATTGGTTGGTTTTTCGTGATCCATAAAACGAATTTGTTGGTTAATCGTGATCCATAAAACGAAATATTGTTAGTTGACCGTGAGCTTAAACGGCGTCGTACCGCAGGATTCGTTAATCTGCTAACCCGGGATGGAGGGCGCAAGTCCATCCACATATGATTTCCGGTTGGTCATATGTTTGTTGATCACATTTGTATGGTGCATACACTTGCTTGAATAATCACTTGCTTGAATGATTGTATTTAATTGTGTTATGGAAGTTATTACTCACTAAGCTAGTTAGCTTACGCCCCCATAGTTTTTATCTATTGCAGCACGAGTTTATATGGCTTAGGCCGAGGCAAGCCACAGCACAGGTACCGGAGATAGGAGTTTCCCGTAGAAGTTTAATCCATTTCTTTTTGTATAGACTTCCATTGGAAACTAAGGACTCTGGATGACTGTAATGGACTTGTTATTATTTTGCGGGGGAATGCCCCTTAGATTTTGTAAACTATAATTATGCGTTTTGATTTATTATCTATGGCTATTGAATGCCACGCTAAACTGTTTAACTCCATTTGTCGAAGTATTCTATTGTCGTAAAGGAACGCTTTACATCTAATTAAGACTCCCGAAGGGCTCGGGTAGAGAACTCGAGAGTCTTACTTAGTATGTGGCGGGCTGTTACGTTTAGGATACCCTACGAGGCGTGACAGTTTCTCTAAAAAAATCTATTAGTATATAGATTATAAGATAGTATTTATCTGATAGTTTACGAATTCATGTATGTGTTTGGATACTATTGAAAGTTATTGATGCAAGAAAGTTTTTGGAGCTAATTATGACGTTATGGTAGACAATAGCAGGTTCTGAGCCTTTATGTGTCCTTATTAAATATGAACATATTGCAGGTTATAAATGACCCTAAATTTAGGACGTTACAAAAACAAATTATATGTGTTTATGACTTGGCATGCTACGTAATAAGGTTTTTTTTTTTTCCTTTTGAGATTTCACTAGAGAAAATTAAAAAAAAAAAAACAATGATACATCAAGAAAATTAAGAGGCATAAAAATGTCAATAACATAGATGACCATAAAACTAAGGTGACTTAACAAAGATTAAAAAAAATTAAGACAGGAGAAAAGTTTTAATACTCTACAATTGCAATCTTTTTCAATACAATATCATATGTGGGAAGTTTTCACTTTTCAACTAATATAACAATGGAAAATCCTTCACTTTGTTGTCCTTTTCTCTCAATAGAAGATGTATGATTCATTTAAAAGAGCTTGCAACAATGATATCCTAAGATTTGGTAATCTAGATCTTTAATTTCATAACCATTATATGCATGAATGTGCATCATTTTACTGCTTTCGCCCTTACCATGACTGTGGATGCTAACAATACATTCGATCTACACACTACTCATTACATAGATTTATTACAATAGATAAGCTAAGATTATTAATATAATCTACAAGCAAACACTTAAGCCATAATTATAAGGTTAAGATTAGGATTCCTTTAAAGGTTGCATGGGTAAAGATATTTAAGATTTATAATTAATATTAGGATTTGATAGATCATAAGGCTAGGTTTCAACTACATGAAAGGGTTTCTTTTTAATCGATGAGTATTGATGGATATTTAAGAGAGAGATAGAAAAGAAGCATTATAAATATAATTATAATTTTTTTATACTTTCTATTATAAATTTTAAAAATAAGGAAAAAGAGAAAAATTTTTACTTGGTATGCTAAGTCATATGCCCATATAATTTATTTTAACTTTTCAAAGTGCCATGTCAAATTACATTAACGACTCATTAACAAAGCCCTTGAATACATGAAACCGAATAATGTAGGTCCTTGAATACATGTTTATAAACTGAGGCCTTATTTGCAAAAAGCACACAAATATAGGCTCTTTTGTCGCATTATTTCGCTTTTTTCATCCTTTTTTTTTCCTTCTTTATCCAAGTCTCAACTTTAGCAATAATTGGAAATTTTTATTTTTTTAATAAAAACATGTCTTATTTAATATATGAACTTTGTACATAAAATCCAATTTAATATGTGAATTTGAAGTGGTCAATTTAATATCCAATCAAACTTTTCATGACTATTTTTACTATCTTGCTAACACCATTTACTATAAACATATGAGAGACAACTTATTAGTAGTAGACGATGTTAAGAGAAATAGTAAAAATCCATGGATATGTTACATCTTCCACGAGCTAATTCTGTTGGTAGATGTTAGCTCCCTATAAACACAAAAAAGTAGTCAAAGGTGCACCAGGAGGGTACCTAGTGGAGCCACTCCGATGTCGAAGTCAATCCATAGGTTTTCCTCTAAGAAACTATAAAAAGAGTATTCACTTAAACCACAGAGTCTCCCTTCTTCCTTATAAAGGGAAAGGTTATTTATAGTTCATGGTCATACTAAAGTGAGGTCCACCGAATCTTGTCTATTAGGAAAAATCTCTACCTAGTAGCTGACTTATCACTAGAGGTGATGGGATACCCGATTTGGAGGAGCTATGGTTGCATAGAGTGCGACTAAGCTGATGATGTCCCCTCCTTCCCCCCTTTCCCCTTCCCCCGCGCCGCAACACCACCCTCCGCCCCCCCCCCCCACCCCCCCCCCCCCCCCCCCCCCCCCCCCCCCGAGTTTCAAGGTAGGATGCAAGTATTTCATAGCTATCGAACCTGAGTGAGTCTATGGAGCTAGCTTGTTGGCAAGCTTAGCCTTGTGGTGGTAGGTCATGGGCGTACCTAAGAGTTATCATTAGGGACGATCTCTTAGAAAGGTCGCCGCTTATCTTTCTATTTTTTATGTGGGTAACACCTCGAGCCTCCTCTTTAGATTGAAGCTCGAGGTATTATTGGCTTTGATCCCTCTAGGGCTAGTGAGGCAGTGATTTCTTGAGCTTTAGGGCCTATGTAAGATAGCGGTGGGCTAAGCAAGCTGTGGCCTATATTTCACTATCAACAAATGTAAAATAAAAAAAAAATTACATTTGCCTTTTTTAATAGGGTTAACTTATTGTAAATTTTTGGCACATTATGTTTTTTAATTGATCAGACAACTCATTTAAATGATATCATATATAAGGTTATTCATTCAACCGAACCGAACAAAACCAAACCGTAAAACATAGTTCCTTTATATTTTGATTTGATTTGTAGTTTTGTTCAGGAAGAGTATAAATAGTTATAATTCAATTCAAGGGATCGAATAGAACCAAACTGCTTGAATTCAAACTAAACCGCTTCGCATTAAAAGAAATTTAAAAAAAATAAGAGTCATTTATTTATTTATAAAACTTGAACATTATATAATAGGGTCACATGTGATATTTTACTCTAATATCATGTGTGTAGTAGTATGTTAGAATAGATTTGAAATTGAATTACTATTCTAAATTCTAATAGCATTCTTGTGTTTAGATGCATCTTTGAAAAGGAATTAAGTAAATTTATTAGGAGAAATTGTGATTCGTTCCAATTTATGAAATATAAATTACATTTTTAATCACGTTAATGTTATTTATAAATATAAATGTCATATATATTACGTATTATATATTTTACATAATACATTGTTAAATGTATTATATATATCTAATAATAATAAAAAAGAAATCTTTTACTCATCTCGAAAGCTTCCCAGTATGTTCTCATATTATATTAATTTTAAATTCTTCCTAAAATTAGGAGACATGTATTACATTAAAATAAAGTGGTACAATTGAGTTTAGAACGTGTACAATCATTTAGTTGGTACAATGGAAATTTATATACGTTATAAAGGAAGAATATTATAAATAAACATTAAATTAATATAAAAGAATGATTAGTTTAGTTAGTATTAGGATTGTAAACTAGTTAAGTTGAGTCAATACAGTACCAAGCTCAAACTCGACTCTAATGAAAAACTTAAACTTGATTAAGCTTTAATTTTAAACTTGAACTTAGCTCGATTTAATACTCATAAGCTTGAACTCAACTCAATTAAGCTCGATTATTATTTTAAATATCATATTAACTATAAAGAGTATTTAATACTCGATAATTTAAAACTCGACTCAACTCGATTTAATACTCGATTAAGCTCGCGAGCTCATTGAGTCAAGTATTTTAAAGCTCAAACTTAAGTGCGACTCAATTGTAATCGAATCAAATTTGAGTTTTTATCGAGTCAAAATCAAGTAGCTCATGAGTTATCTCAACTCATTTACGGCTCTAGTTAGTGTTAGATTTATTAAAAATATATGTTACTTTAAATTTACATTGAAAAATATTTTTAGTACTAGATAATATGTATATTTGAAATTATTAAATACAAGACCTTATATAATTATAAGTAACTTTAATTCTTACACAACGTTCCTTCATTTAAACACTTTTTTTTTTTTGGAAACTCAACTGACTATCAATATTATTTATTACAACTAAATGCTTTTAAAAACAATTCGGTTCATTAAGTGTTTGAACCGAACCGTTTTAAATGTAGTTCAGTTCGATTTAACCCCTGAATCAAGCCAAATTAGACCATGAACACCCCTAATCATATATATCAATTACGTAATTAATAAAAATAAAATATAAATTTAAAAACATTAAAAAATAAAAAATGGTCATAAGGTTACTAATTTGACTTGAATGGTTGTGTTTAAATAGGTAGATCACGAAACAATGCCCCCTCAAAATATTTTTTTCTTCCCTTATGAGAAAGTTTCCTCTTCACTCATTAAGAACTTTCACCTTGTAAAGAGGGTTCTCTATAACCCATTAATCTACTTAGCACATACAATTGCAACTCACTCTTCTAACTCCATGACCTCTTAAATCCTTGACCTTGAATTTGAACAATAACCCCTTTTCTACACCCTAAATCCCAACCCTATTTTTTTCAAAGAATCAATCACCTCTTCCTTCTTCCTATACTGTATTTCCATGGTATCACTATGTTCACTACCTACAACAATTATCCCAAAGCCCTAACACCCCAAAAGTACCATAGAAACCCTAATTCATATACCCCTTCACAACTAAGCTATCTAACTTAGATTAACTCCGATTTACAAGGAAAAGGCTTTTGAAAGGGCATTTTTAAGGATAATTTTTCCTTTCTCTTGTGTTTCTTATTTAATATCTATGCTTTTTATACTATTATGCGGTAAATATTTGTTACATTTGAAGTAATAGAAATGGTTTCATGAATCTTTACTCCTTATCTTTGTTTTATCTCCTTTAGTGTCATAGTTGAGTTTACTTTATATAGTACTGTTACTTTATTATGCATCTAAAGTGTATCACTATTATGTACTCATAAAATAACAATTTACGAGTACACAAATCAAATAAAGTATAATCACTTTAAGTCAAATCTTATCCCTCTTCTACCTACTCTCTTAAAATTGTTGTATAGAAATTGGAAGTTAACTTTATCATATTTTTGGTGAAAAGAAAAGTGAGAAAAGAAAATCTTTACATTAATAAATTTGAAAAATAAAGACAAATCAAAATGATAACCCAATTGATGATCGAGTTTTATAATTTGTTAACCTATATTCTATCTTTTACTCGATTCAACAGGCAAGTGTACCTATCGTTTATCAGTATAGATGAGTATAGGGTCGTCTCCTCAGGGAACATTGCAAAGACTAGTACTAAATTAAAATTCCTATTATCTAACAATCAAATAATAAGTTGAGTAAATTTAATCTAACTTAAACAACTAAACTAATGCCAATTATAAGTTTACTAGAAAGAGATAACAATTTAATTACGAAAACAACAATGACAATTCCAATTCGTAGTAGGTTTACTTCATCATATCGACATAAATCATCAAATGTTACTCCAATAATCATTATCTGCTGGGAATTACTAGTTGTAAGCATCCTTCTCAAAATTTTCTACTTCTAAGCTTAATTGTGTCTATTAGAATCTCTCTTAAATTAACAGCCAATTAAGATCACATTATATCATGATACTCTCTCAATACCTATAAAAATGCAATGAATTTCCCTATGATATCTCTATTATCAAGAGCAAATCATTTTAGTGAATTAGATCTATTCAATAGAATTGTCTCTCGACATATTCTATTGAAATCTATCCGAAGTCGGTGTTGTGCACTATACTAGCCTTAGATGCATTAATTCCACTCTCTAAAACTAATAATTATTAAGAGAATTACAATTTTAAGCACATGTTCGTGCTAATATGGTGTTAATACCCTAATTCACTGCTCACACATGATATAACAATGACAGCAACGAAAAATCAATTATAAACAAGAAACAAAGCATGATATTAGATAAAAGAAAGAAACCCCTTTCAATTACAACTATGAAGATGTTGTTACAAGATACGAACACTTGATTCCATTAGTCTCTCTAAAGTATCTCTCAAAATAGAATAAATTACAACACTTCTAACTTTGAAACTATTACAATGGTTACTTGATAGATGCTACAAATAGGTGTAATATGTGTAAAAAAATGAAATTCGATCCTCTCCCGAAATGGTTGCCTTCTATTTTTACTTGTTAGACTCTTCAGTGAAACATTACAACACTTGAAGGAATATTTGTGTCTTCTGTCCGAACCAGTGTATCAATTAAATAAAAAGGAAAGTGAAAACTTTGACTTGCAGACTATCCATCAAAGGTGAGCAAATGGGCTTGATGCCTTCTGTTGCAAAAACTTCTCTCCTACTATTTCAAATCACGGGCAACCAAGAAGGTGTGATACTTGCTATTTCCTTAAATTCTACATATCACGGGCAACCAAGGAGGTAGGGATTTGTGTTGTGGCTCAAATTCTTCATATCTCACTGTGATAGTTCTTTCTTCCTTGTTGCCTTGGAAATGTTTGAGTTCTCCTCCCTCCTAACCGCTCCAAAATGAGTTATATGATCCAAAGTTGCCTGAAATGAAAATATTGTTGATTTAAGTACCAATTCTTGACTAGAAACATAATTTAAGGCCTAAATTCTACTTAATCAATCATTAAGATCATGGATAATTCATGTCTATCACCAATGCATAGAAACTATAAGCAAACCATCTTCATCCATACTTAATCAACTACCTAAAGACTGCACTTTCCAAAGATTGTATTTGCAAGATAGTTTCTAAAGTGTCCATAACCAATTTTAGTGATCATTTGCCTACCTTTCCATGATTATAAACTTAAGCTCTAATACCATTTAACATCGATATCAAATGCTACTAAAGACCATCAATCCATGCTTCAAAGTGAACTTAATCCTAAACTCTAAAAGAGTTACATTGCAAATCATACACTTATACTTTTAAATTATTGTTCAACCTAAACTTTCCCACAAGTCATCAACTTATAATCTCAGGGGATTTGTATACTCAAGATCTAATAAAGTCACACTATGAATTGTCCACCCGGACTCCCAAGTGATCGTTAAACCTAAGCTTTACCACAACTCGTCAACTCATAATATTAAAGGATTCATATACCTAAGCTTTAATATCATCTAAAATTGTTATACTTTGAGACAAGGGCATCATGAACTCTATCATACACATATGCTAAGACATGCATACATAAGGCTATAAAGACCTATAAACTTTTAATCACATATGAAACTCCACAATACCTATACTATCTCAATCATCAATATCATTACATAATTCTTAAATGTGAAATTCAACAATGTTAAACCAAAATACTAAACAGTCTTATAAATCCAACAACTCTCAACACAAAATGAATTGGAAACATAAAAACTCTATTCTTAATAATTAATGGATCAATTCATTGACACTACTATTAAGAATCCCACCACCAACAGGAAGATCGTAGTCCATATCATCATAGGGATCCTTGATAATTATTATATAACCAGAAAAGTAAGGATTAAGAAACACCCTTTATGGACCATTGATGCATACACATACAATTCCACTCCATAGGTGACTTGCCATAACTAATGTAGCAAATCGTCAAACAATAAGGTATGGATTAAATTTATCAATTTCCATCATAGACGTAAATCGATAAATTTTATTACAAACAAAAATTAATTGGAACCGGTTTCAAGGATATAATTTTTTAGAGGAACAAAATGAATTGTTCACACCAAATGAAAATTTTGCTAGGAATGGTAAATTAAAAGATTTTAAGACCTCTTGGCTATGCTACACTTGGTAGATCGAAAGATCCCAATACTACTTTAGCTATGCTACGCTTTGCGAATCAAATGAGTTTAAGACCTCTCAAATATGTCATAGCTAAGGGAACAGAAGTTCCATAACCTTCCTTTAATGATAACCGAAACAAATTCTAAAACTAAAAATTGGAACCAAAACAAAAGGTGAAACATGAAATGAGAAATAGTGCAAGTTCCAAGAAACATTTCCAAAAACATGTGTCCTTACAATTCCAAAGGTTTTCACAAATATCACTTACACTCAACACAAACACATTTATAATATGATTTAATTAAACTATTATTTAATGAAAAAAACGATAAATTTAACATTAATAAAATGAGAAACCATAGTAGCCATGTCCTTAGGATCCACATAAACTTCAAAATCCAAAATCTATCACAAGATGATGGAATCTCGAATTAGAAACAAATTGTTCAAATATTTTATCACCTATATTCCAAATTTTCTCCCATCAAACTTCAATTTTCATTTAAATTTTAAAAATTATATATATAGTCAAATAGAGTGCATGTACAAGCCAAATCTCAATTTGTTCAACCAAGAGAAGTGGTTGAGTCGTGGCTAACCATGGCTAATTGGCCAATCTAGTCCAGCCATCTTCTTCGACCTTGTTTCCTCCTTGGATTAGTCCAGAGCCCTTTTGACATCGACTTCACTTGTTGTTAGGTTATTTTTCTCCATTCTTTCCCATAGAGATCAAATCTTTATTCGCTTCATCATGCAATTAATCCCCTTGATTCAATTTTTGCCATTTCCACAGTTTAACATCAATTATTAACTTAGGACCATTAGCAAGTTTTCATCTTTAGATCAATTACCTATTTAGCTAAAGTTTCTCCTTTAATTATGTACATGTTCCCATTAATCTCAACTATATGTATTATTGTCCCTTTCACAATAATCATGTTTCTTGTCTCAGATTCTAAATTGTGTACAACACGTACCAACTATCGTATCAAGATCAGGCCAAGGAATCTTACCTCAATATACAATCGAAGCGATGTTTGTTGTTTCCCTAGCGTACACTATCATGATTTGCTCTTATTAGTTCCATTAAAATCTCATATCCATTATTCCTCAATTTCCTACCAACAATTGGATTTTGTCACTATTGATTTATGGGACATTATTTAAAGTGATCGATAAATGAGTTTGTGATCTTCTTAGTGTTCGTGAGAATTTTTTTATTCAACATGCTCTTAGCAATTCCAATCAAGAAATGTCATTATTAATCATTCGTGAGATTAATTTAAGAATGACAAGAAAAAATTTATTGATTTCTTGAGAGCTTTTATGGTCTCATTAGTGGAATTGTCCAGTAAATCATCTTATCGGTTAAAATAAATATAACAATTAAAATATTAACTATTTTAATAGTTCAATCATCATTTAATATAGTACAAACTATTGGATAATGACGGAATGATATGAGACCATGGAATTTTCCTTTGTTCCTCACCATCTTAGAGGACTTATCTTGCCTCACGTTTAAGAGGAATTTGTTGGTTATTTTGAATCTCCTACGACGAAGGCCATGTTTTAAGGAAAGTTTATATAGGAGAGAGACTGGCATCAAGGACTAAAAGATATAAAAGGAAATAATATATTTTAGCCTATCATGTCATTGATTATAAATTATTTTATGAAGTATTTCATGTAATTCGCAGATCAAACATCATATGACTACAAACAAGGAACGAGCCAGTAATTCTATTATATTTTGGACCTATAATACATTACTTGACCAACTAAGTTCCAGATAAGCATCGAAGGCCATAAACAGGGTTTTGAGGACAATTCTTCGAATCCCGCTGGTAGGGTGAAGTATGATGCCACTATACCTATATGCTATATTCTAATTCCTATATGGTATAACTCATAGAGTATCCCATTTTTTTTATTTTCTTGTGAAAATTATTACATAATATGAATGAAAATTAATATTATATCTTTTACTTCTTAAGTTCTATGTGCCACGAAAAATTAAAATGAATGAATGTATAGAGTTCAAAATAAAGACCATAATGCGTTATTAGTATAACAACTTGCATATAAAAATATAAACATGGTAATAAAATATGAAGAATTCTATACTCCTTTTTTTCCCCCCCTTTTTCTCTACACTTTCATAATCAAGATTATGATCGGTCAAAAGCCATAAAACTTGAAAGACATCGCCAATATATGTAGAAAATATTGTTATAAAAAAAAAAAACAGATTACCCCGCATGGAATAATTTTATTTTCAAAATGCTCTTGCTCAATTTATTAATTTTTCATGAAAATCTGCATAGGCTGTATGTCTTTTAATATTCATAACACTCACCACATTATAATTATCCTCGTATCTATAAACTAATTTTTGTATGTCACAAAGCTATAATCACTGCCCTCTTAAAAATTTACAATCATATCTCCGTAACATAAAAGTTTATGCACAATCAAAGGATTATAAAATTTTAAGGAAAACTATAAAATCGTATATATCTACCTAAAAACTTGTGAAGATTTACAAGAAATGAAATCACAAAAATTGATAAAGAATACCCAAGCACTTCACACACTAAACAATGTATTATACTATTAAAAAGAAGGTATAATATCCAAACAATTCCAAAAATATCATTTTGAGATCAAACCCAACTTATGAACTAAATTTCGTATTTAATTAAAAATACATATTACACCCTTTCCTATGGCATAAAATTCGTTAAAATTGAACATGATATGCACAACTAAAATTTAATGAAAATTTCCAATTTAATTTATAAGCAAAATGAAAAGTTAAATTTTACAAGCTAACTAGTATTTGGACACCAAAATACAATAAAAAGTAATGTATATTCACTAAAATGCGAAAGCCATTAACTTTACTAACAGAAATACCAAAAAATTGCAATCAAGACTAAGCATCAAATCATCAAAAACTGAAAGCATAGCAACCTCTTTGTACCTCAACCAAATCAAGCACCTCGCTATGCTATCGCTATAATTGCAATTTGCAAAGAAACCCACTTTAAAATGAGCTATCAAGGATATAAATAGAGCAAACGTTCGCTCAAACTTGTCAGCCCAACATTTTCCATGAACTTTCAGTAATTGATATGAACTTCAAGACTGATTTCTGGAAAATACAAATACAATCCCTCCATTCTTTGGAATTTAAATTTGTTATTCCATCTAAATCTCGATTATCTGGCCAACTTTGTGAATTTGGCAACAAAAAGTCCACTGGTTTTTGATGTTGAAGGATCAAAGCGCAAAGTTTTTGGTATCTTCCCCCCTCTACAGGGCCAACTTTTGGCAGCATCAATCTCCACAAGCACTGTCAAGAGGAAAAGCATTGTTATTCCCAAAGTAAAAGTAAAAACTAAACCAATAATCTAATCTCAACCCTTTTGTTTCATATGAAAGCACAAGAATATAAAGACGTAATTTGAGAAAGAATTGAAGCAATAAATGTCAATGTCAAACACAAGGAAGGATACAATGCATTCCTATCAATCATGACATGAGATAAGTTACTGTACTTTTAAGCATGGATCTCTCTCTGCAAGCGAAATTACCAAAACATAGTGAACCAAGTAAGCAAACAAGGCGTAATCAAAGAGAACTGATATTAACAGGGTAAAAGATAAGGTTAAACTATGAAGTGCTTTTGCCATGTTCAAGAAAGCAGGGTAGTCCGGATCACACATAATCATTGTGGGAACAACAATGCTCTGATTCTCACCTAAAACAAAGGATGACTGGATGGGAACTTAATATTCTAAATTATACTAGTGTTCTTTCAATTATTTGGATTAGAATTCATAGCGAAAGAATGGTAAACATTGAATTTTGTTTTTCAGCCCGTTGAAGGCAAGTAAAAGATTTGAGAACAAAGGAGGGGAAATCACTTGAACAAATAATTAATCAGCCAGACAATGGTAAAAAGTACACTACCACTAGCAGAGAACTTGTAACATGTCATGCTTTCTCTACACCAAGACCCAAAATCTATCTGGATCCTGAGCTTCCAATCTAAATTGAGCTCATCTTATTTTAGCATTGTTTACCAACATAATCCTAAAATGCTTTCAGTAATGCTTTTCCCCAGCCTGATCAACAAACCTTTTTCACATCAAAAGGAAAAAGAGACGTACCAGCTGATGAGTTTTCCTTCAAAAATCTTTCAACAACAGCCTCATTCTGAGCTATGGTCAAACTAATCAACAGCAATGGAAATTGTAAGGGCACAAGAGAAAATTTCTGTCCTAAAGGATTAAAAACTGAAAATAAAACACACCTGCAAGTGCTGTAGACAAGTGACCCACCAACTTTCAGCAGTCTAAATCCATTGCTCAAAAGCTTCAGCTGCAAATCACATGCAAGATCAGAACAATATTAAGATATGACAAGGCTCAAAATATTCCCTCAATATAACAAGTGTCAAACAGAGTGTCTAAAATACAACACCCCATTTTCCGTTCACTAAAATGTTGCACTACTCAACTTGCATAGTTTCAATCCGTACAAACTAGGATATATCAAGAAGAAAATGCTCTATCATACAAAAACAAAGCCAAGCTTTCGCTTCTACGTTGTTGTGATTTGTGAAGCCATGGAATGACCAAATGTCCATTTAAAAGGAAAAAGAATTTGTCAATTACCTGGAGAACTGTCAAGCTATCAGTTCTTTCTGCTTCCAATACACGCTGCTGAAGAGTTTCCCAACCCCACTGTTCAAACTTCTGTATGTGCTTAATTGAGCCATCATGAGTGCACTCAGCATCAACCAGCACCTGAAAGGATAGAAATAGTTAATCCGCTTCATCTATACCTTATAAGATAAATTAGAAAGTGAAAACAGGCCCTTCAGAGAGGAGGAGAACGGAAGAAAAGAACATTTATCATACTTCACCTTATCATAACCACAGTTGTCATCGCACACAGTGTGAAACAACTCATCTTTGGTGATCCCAACAACTCCTGAGTGTTTCCCATAAAATATAAGCTCTGGGTGCTTAAAAGTTGGATGCATCTTTGAAGAAACCAGCTGCCTTGCTTTCACAGCTCGTTTCCTTTCTTTCCATGGTTTCCTAGATGTCCACTCACCAAATATGTCTGGCTTTCCATGAATTATAAATTCACCTGCATGATGCTAGATTGAATAACAAAACATCAATGATGGTACACAGCCTATTTACCATAGTAGGCTTCTCAACTAATTGGGAATTTACTAATGGGGCTAAAATGGATGGAAGATCACCTGCTTTATCTGATCGAGTTCTAGAAGGGACCAGTGAGAATGTTGTTCCATCAGCAACAAACAGTCGACACCTATCACCTAGAGCATATTTCTGCAACATTGTTCTACAAGCTGCTAAACGATGTTCTGCAACATCAACACCTGTCACAGACCCTGTCTCACGAAGAATGTCCAGAATCATGCAAAGTTTAGCACCTGCAATATGTGGCATTAGAAAGTTAAATTTAGCGAAGCTAAACAAGAAGATTGGTCTTGGAGAGTTTACAAAGCCAACTTTCCCATGAACTCTACAAGCCATGTGAAGAATGCAAATCCCACATCCTTTTAAGTCTTACAACAAAAGAATATATGCACTTTTTTATTGCACTATTGCTGGCTTTGCCTTAATATACTATCAACAGAACTCACAATAGCCAACAATTACAAGATTCAAGACATGCTTGACATAAAAAGAAAATATCACAATATTATAAAGTTGTGATTCATGGGTCAGGTTCATCATCCCAAAAGCAATTGGCTAATATTCAACAAAATATTTCTGCATAATCAACAAGAACATTTCCACAGCAATATGACCGAGGTATAAAATATAACATGGAGAACCAGACAAGCACAATGCATTCAAAAGCTTATAGTGGTGAAAACAAACACACACAACGAAACCCCCAAAAATGCTGACAGATAAAGTTAGGCTTCCCAAGAATCTCACCAGGAGCAGCACAGAGATCAAGTACATGATCTCCCATGGAGATACCAAGAGCAACCACAGCAGCACCGGAAGCAGCATCAATTCCATATATCTACAACCAAAGGAGGCAAAAAAAAGAAAAAAAATCAAGCACCATTCTCTATGGAATATATAATGTATAGAGAGCTCAATTGAACTCCTCCCATGAAAGGTCCATTAAAACTAATCAATATCCTAACCTTGCCTTGCCGATACACGTTTGTATTCGCAATGTGCACATCGGGTGGCAGCAAATAGAATCCCGGTAACCAATCAACTCTTTCGGGCTGACAATTAACCTCAGCCTCCAGCTCCTGAATACTATTCTCGCTTTCAAGTTTAACCCTTTAACACAATAACATAGAACAAAAGAAAAAATCCATGCACATGAGCAAGTTAGAAGAATCAATAAAAAATTACAGAACCCACATCCTGATTCGACACAAAAATAAATTACATTACATGGAATAATCCTTAGAGTTACAAGAATTTATTTCAAATTACCTTATACAAAAAATCATTTTTTTTTTCTTTTTTTTTTCTGTGTAGGTTTTTTTGCATGGAAGTAGTGAGCTTCAGCAACAATTGAAGTTCGGCAATCGATGCAACCACATAATAATTCAACTCTAAAGTAAAAACCCACGAACTGAAACTACAATAAACATGTTATTTTCCATGATATGATCCTTGAAATCCATCACTTTAGTTCGTTTTATGGCTTTTAAGTAACGAACTCTGGAATAATTTATTAAATAAAATCAAAATGGTGCATTTGGGAGGGAAATAGTTACCGAATATAGCGAGGAAGTGAGTCGGAGGAGGTGTAAATAGATGGGTCGAGTCCATTTTCCCAAAGGAAGCGAAGGAATTCGTGGGGTAAGGTTGAGTTAGGGTTTACGGGTTTCTCCATAGGGAGAACTCAACGCGATTGGGTTGACAGTATGAAATTGGGTGGTTAGACCTTACGTTAGGCCTTTGTACAATATGGCACCCAAAAAAAATTTATTTCAAATATATAGGTGATAGTGCAAGTGTATCTGCATCTTCAACCGAAATAATTTTTTTTTTATTTAAATAAACGGTATACGAGCTAAATACACCATCTTTGTTTTTTAAAGAAGGTGTATTTATCATATGTTCTCTCTTACTTAAATAAAAAAAAATTATTTCGATCAAAAGCACATTTATAAAGATGTTTTTGTCATTTTAGTTAATTTTTCTTAATTTCCGTCATTTCCTCTCAT
This sequence comes from Combretum micranthum, assembly GCA_024138025.1. Classification (NCBI taxonomy): domain Eukaryota; kingdom Viridiplantae; phylum Streptophyta; class Magnoliopsida; order Myrtales; family Combretaceae; genus Combretum; species Combretum micranthum. The sequence continues at coordinate 18,132 of JAMXBD010004417.1, forward strand.
CATTGGATGGAAAGTGAATGGTCTCTTACTTCTCTCCATTGCTCTCCATTTTCTCTCATTCATTATTGTTTAAAATAGCCAAGCATACAAGGTTCATCCCATTTCTCTTCTCTTCCATTGATTTCAGTAGACTTTCAATGATCCAAACACAATATAAAAATTGATAAAAACAAAAAAATAAATAAATAAATAAAGAAACCTACATTAGAAATAAAACAAAAATCATTAAAAATAAAAAAAAAGAAGAAAAACCCTTCAATTTTGGACAAAATAAAGTAAGAAGAGAAACACATAGTAGAAGTTTGGAGGCCGGTCCATACAATAGATAGTAAGTATGGTAATGAAAAGGAGAAAAATATTTAATAAGTAATACGCATCACATGTATATATATGATGGGTAATTATCATTTTATGAATATAGTAATACTTAAAAAATGAGTAACACTTAATCACCATGGGTTACATATGGCATATATTATTTGTTGAAACATTTCTCTATGCAAAAACCAATAATTACAATCCATTTCTAATATGGTGAAAATAGCAACCTAATTCATATACGAGCTTGGACTTACTTGAAATGATTTAAAACAGCAGTTAGAAATTTTGATTTTTATATTTGAAGTCAAAAGGAAGTCAAACAATGCAATTACGATCTAATTTTTCACTAAAATCACAATTTGCTCCTAATCGAAATGAGAGTAAATTGAAATACGAAATTTAGTTAATATAAATGAAATAGATTTAGCTAAGTATTTAATTTTATAATTTACTCATAAAATTTAAAGAAAAAAACCAAACTAGTAAAAATTGTCCAAATTCAACACATGTGAAAAATGGGATAGCTAAGATTGTACTAGGGGTGTGTAATGTGCAATTCGACCTTATTTGCCTATTAAATATAACCAAATATGGTTTTTCTTCTAAATTCAAATCTAAAGATATGGTTCAATTCGTAATTTTTTTAATTAAAAAAACGATTTGGTATAATTTGGTTTGTGATTCAAATAATTTTTTATTCTGAAATAAAAATTCATTCTATCAAAAAATTTCGAATACATATTTCTTATTACAAATACGAATATAAGCAATAATATTTGAAATTAATTATGTACTTAAATACATATGTAAAGCTTGTAGTGAGAAAAGATTTCATCCATCATAAAATTATAATCATATAAAATTATAATGATATACTAAACTGGATAAAATAAGAATATGCGATCCTAATATGATATGCAAATTTTAATTGTTGTATATTTTAATTAGCACACTATGAATCATATAAACCAATAAGTAACTAAGTAATAGAAATTGATTAATTAGTAAGACAAAGGGAAAAAGAAGAATATTCAGAACACTAGAGCTAAGATATAAAAATTATCTTATTTATAGACATTACAACAATCAAAATATGATATAACCATTTTAATTTCATATCATGAATAATACATATTTAAATAAAAAATCTTGAGAATAATTAATTTTTTTAATAAAACAATTAAAAAAAGAAAATAATATGTTTGAATTTATTTTTTAAATATGTAGAATAGTTTGATTTTTTTCAAACCATACGATTCAATTCAAAGTCAAAGATCAAATTGCGAACCATCTACTCTTCACCAAGTAGAACCACGAACTGAACCATTTTGAAAAAGACCTAAAATTTTGGTACGATTTGGTTCATTCGTGATTCGATAATTTTTTTTACATAAAATTTATTCTTCTAAAACCCCTAGCAACCACATCCCATTTTCTTTCCCTTTTATTCATCATTTCTTTCTTTTAGAATCCTCACTAAAGTCTTGATGACCTTGTTGGTGCTAATTAAGTCTGATTAACTTTAAGATTATATAGCAAAAACAAAAACCTTTAAGTTTAAAACTAATTAAATTTTAATCTATATTTGTCAATAGGAATATTGATAATGAATGAATGTTAGAAAAGGAGGAAGACTCTCTTAAGTTCAACTAAATTCATAACAAGATAAGACCATGGATTTAAAGTGTGTCAATGAGAATTTTATGACTTTTTAAGTGTGAAAACTAACTTGGCAACATGGATATATGTTTGGGTAGTCAAATTCCAAGTTTTAAATGATTTAGAAGTTCTCATTTGGAGTTATAGCTGGAACAAGAAAAGGTTCCACAAAATCAAGTGAAATAAATTGCTAAACTTGTTAATAGTGTTGAATTTAATGCTATTGATATAGGTTTGGTAAGATTGTGCACTGATGGTCAGAGCTAGAAAGTCTATTGTATGAGCTACTAGAAGAATATCTTTCCTTAATCTTATTGAAGGATAAATGGGTATGGAATTGATTATATGACTAGTTAATATTTACAAGTTGAAGATTTGTTAAGTTAAGGGAGTTTATGCATGTGCTGGTGGCATGATACATAAGAGTGGAGGAAATAATATTTAAAATTTAGAAATTGTGATTTTTAATGAGAATTAAAACATTTAGGAGATAAATTATAAAGATATGAACTAATAGAACTTACATTCAAATGATCGAATAAGTAGAATTTGTTTTCTTTTTTGTTTTGATAAATCGTGTTGCATTGTGGAAATTTTTGGAAAAAATCTACTTTCAATGGGATAATTTAAGGGTGTAATTCATGTTGGATATGATAGATTATAATATAACAAGTTGATGAAAAATATCCTATTGAAAAATAGGTAAATTATACCAGAAGGTCGCAACATTTAAGGTAAGTTTATTTAAGGTCCTAACTAAACATTTCGATTGGTTCAAAAGAAATCCTAACATTTGAAGAAATTGGTCAATTAAAATCTCTGTTGACATATGTCAATAGAAGAAATATTTAATTAAAACTCAAAAGATCCATTACATCGTGACATGTTGTAAACCCTAGGAATCTCAGTAGTTAAGAAAACCCCGGGAGTTGAAAAGCGAAATCCTAATCCGGTTCAGTTTAAGTCTAGTGAGAGGAGCTTAGGAACCCTAAATCCGGCTTTCCTTCGGTTTCATAATAAAAGAAGTTTTATAAAGTAAATAAATATGAATTATCCTTCTAAAGTATATTTTAGACCTTCGAAAGTTTTAATTTCTAGAATTTTTCAATTCCGGGCCTTCCCGAGCTCAATTACGGAAAAGCGTGCCCCGGACCACGAACTCAAAAAAATGTTCCGGAATATTCATTAGAACTGTAATTTTATAAGGATTCCAAAAATATCAATTTTATAATTTTCCGGGCTATAAAAATTACAGTTATAGCTTTTCCCGTGTTTTCGTTACAACCGGTAAAGTAGATGTCTTGTATACTATTCACAAGTACAACCTACACTACACACTACCCATACCCTATTCTTACATTCTTACAACTACTCATTTCAATTTTCTTTTCCAATGAATTTTGTCTCTTAAATATTTATTACATTTATTACATTTTAATTACTTAAATTACAAATATCAAAATTTCAACACACACACACACAAACCCATGGCCGATGCCCCCCCTAGCTTTTTCCTCTCAATTTAATTTATTTTTTCTCAATTTATTCAAATGAAACCCTAATCCATTAATATATAAGCTTCTTTTTCTCTCTCTCTCCTCATTTTTACTCTTACCAAAAATTTTACAAGGTTGAAAATCCTCTCCCTCTCTTCTTCAAGCTTGCCGTGACCCACACCAAGCACACACACACACACACACACTCACAACTTTATTTTTCTCTTCTTTTCATCTCTAAATCTCCATTAAAGTGTTGATTTCAAGCTTTATTCCTCCCAAATATTGTAATGGCAAGATCATTCTTGTGTGTTTTCCACCATTAATCCCAATGAGTATGAGCAAGGGATATGGAAACACTACTACAAGAATCTCAAGCCATCACAAGAAGTGGATCTAGTATTTGAAAGAGTTTTGTTTGAAATATCATCTTGTTTATGCATGTAAAGTAGGAACATTGCATAAATATTTATGTTCATGCCATGGAACTCATGATTCATGCATCATATTTAGTAGATCTAATGTTTAGACATGTATAACTTCATCTACCCTTATGTCCATATGTTTATTTGGATTCTCATGCATTGATGATCATAAAAATGTGGTCTTGTCTATGTATAGATAGGTTAGATGGTAGATCTACATGTGTAGAAGACAAGGAGCTTGAAAAGAAAGAAATTTTGGTTAGGAATGATTTGTTGGAAATTCGGATGGATTTAGAACCCTACTTTAAAGACCACCAAACCCCTTTAAAACTCATATTTTTCTAAAGAATGGAAGGTATATGTAATAGACACCCTTAAGGAATGATTTTCATAAGTTTAGATGAGTTTAGGCATGATAAAAAATGTGAAACAAGTAGTGGAGTTAGAATGAAAAATATTGATATATGGATTGATAGTTAAATTCGTAATTTGGAATCATGCCTACATGAGCACCTAATATCTAAGTTTAAATGGGATGTGTTATGAGTCAAATGGAGTCCTTAGATAATAGATATAATAAAGCTTCAATTTTTTATGCCTTAAACAAGTTTTCTCATAAAGAAAATACAAGAAAATGGAATTTACAAAATTCGGATTTCTATAAGTAGCTTGTTCAAAAACATAGTTACCCAATGAAAAATGTGGATTTTTATACATAAATGAAGGTCACAATAAGTATAGATATTGGGAACTCTTTTAGTTGGATAACAAGCAAATTTCAAGAAGAAAATTTCGAAAACCCTAGGGAATGTAAGGTTGGAGATAATGGCTTTCTATAAATAGTCATCAAGGAAATTCTTAATAATTAAGAGATCGTAAGAGTTCATCATCAAAAATCATCAAGACCATGCATATATTGAGTTCATTACATGACATTCATGTTAGGAATTCATTCATATACCATTCATCCATGGATCATCAACTAGGAACATTCTTATCAAAAGCGAAACAATTTTTCGGAATCGGGAAAGTGACAGAACAGATCTGATCCTACTGTTCCGTGACTTTACTATTTTCAAAACTTGAAAATAATACTAGAAATAGATAGATCTTTCGAAGTAGATAGAGATCGATATAAAATTTACGAAATCCCGAGTTAAAATGACCAAGTTATGGCCGTTTTAAGTCGGGGCTTCCGCAATTAGCGAGAATTCCGAATTCATCTAGTTTAGATGCATAGCTTGGATTAGCTAAATGATGAGAATCTCATTAGGATTATTCTTATGTGGTAGGTGATCCCGAGCAAGACGACACCCTACCTCCTGACTATTACTACTAAAAAGACCGGCGTCCAATGGCCGAGTGAGTACTACTTCCACTCTCAATTAATGCTTGTGATTGTATTGATTAGCGGCACTAGTGGCATAGGCAAAGATATGAATGAATATGTATGATGGGGTATATGGGAATTATATCTTTGTCTGCTGTTGATGTGTGAAATGGAACTTAAGAAATATCGAAACCGGGTGTTAAGCTGTTGATTGATTAGCTAGCATTTTATATGGATTGTCTGCGAATACTTGTTGGTCACCTAAAAAAAAATGGAATTAATATATATTTGGCTTAAATTGTAATTGGACTCATTCATATCACGACGGGTGTAAACCCCGGGAATTTTTCACATTAGTATCCGACTTCATAATAGATTATATAAACTAGATAATAGATTCAGATTCTGAGTGAAGTTTAATAATAGGCTAATACTTAGATTTTTGGATGAATGAAAGACTTAGGAATCGAATAAAGAGATTCTTTAACCCTAGTTAATACCGAAAACGAAATCGTGTGTCTTGAATAACTAATTCAAGATATGATCTATTATCTAGACCCGAAACCTAGTATACTAATAGATTTAAATAGAAAATGTGAATATAAAGATTAAATGATTGTTTTGATCTCGATAATGATTCAGAACTAGAATAACGAGTAGTAATGAGTTTATATTTAGATTTAAACCCTAATTTTGAGATTCTAGTTAAATTTAAAAGCTATTAATAAGAATTTATGTTTAGTATCAAAACTAAAGATATAAATATAGTTAATTTCTGTATGAGCCCAATACTGTATAAATGACCATATACGCTTATACTAGAAAACGATGATCCAAAAATGAATTGTCAAGATTTTAAATACACAACGGAAATATAAACTGTTGAATAACTCAAAATCTAAACTTCAAATGAATAATCGGATCACACTATTGTTCTAAACCGAGTTTTCTTGAGCTATCGGAGCCTGAAACAAAAATTGACCCAATGCTTAAGAAATCCAAATCGCGGGAGATAAAATTTTACGAATAATTAACTACGTATATATAACCTAAATTTGTATTATTTGGAAATCTAAGTGTTTTATACAACTTTATACTCATACTTTTACACGAAAACTTCCAAATACTAGCTAATATACCCGTATAACCCGTATAATTAACTCAAACTTTAATTAAATTAAACTAATGTATATATTGTTGGATTGCATTCGGTGCAATTTGAGGAGAAGAAGCAACCGAATGTTCTCAATAATTAACCCAAATTGTCAACAAAAGCAACCCAAGGACCAATCAGGAAATGCCACCTCAACTTGACAATAAATGCATGGAAAATAACAGCTGAAAGAGATCAAATTCGGAGGGAAAACAAGGAAGAAACGGCTGCAGCTTCACCTTCTCTTTCTCTTATATATATATGTAATCAAATGCATTAATGAGGAACAAACAAAACTCCTTCACTCTCAGGTTCCACAGCACGAAATAGACTCCCAAATATCCACCAAAACAAATCAAAAACAAAGAAAAACTAGATCATAAACCACCAACTCGGATCAAAGGAAAAACAAAGCCAAAAACTCTCAAAACGAACACAAAGGTAAGTGGACTTGATTTAAAGGATTTTCGTTCGAAGATATGATTTGTAACTGACTTAAAATCATCTTAGGAACTTAATAAACACAAACACGAGCTTCGGATTGCACTCAAAAGCTCCAACGAGGTAAAACTTCAAAACCCTAGTTTTACTTTCACAAAATCGAGATCTATTTATTTATGTGTTTAAACGTGTTAAAAGTTGTTGTATGTCCTTATATATGATGTATAAACTCTTAGAAGTAGTTTAAGTAAGTTTCTAACGTGTAAAAACCAAAGAAAAAGAATCGAACCGAGGAGGAAGATGATGAACAGTGCAACGCTGCCTCAAGGCCGGCAGTGTAAACGATGTACGCCGGCGGCTTACATGGATAGGCCGGCGGCTTACAGGCGGCTTACACTAAACAGAGGCTACGTAAAATAATTTTCACGTAAAATACGACGTAAGCCGGCTACCTGGAGATCTACGCCGGCGGCGTAGGCCGGCGTACGTTGTAAGCGGCAGCTTTCAACACCGGTGCTCGATAGAAATTTTCTTTAAAATAATTTACACCGGCATCTGGGGATTTAGGCCGGCGGCCTTGAGCCGGCTTACAGCTAAAATTTTGCAACGAAAGCTTTTCTGACCTAAACCGAATATATATATATATATATAATATCTACTAAGTATGTATATATGTTTGTTATATAAATATGTATTAGATAATGACTTTAATACAATATTTAAGTCTATTTAAGATTTATCTATTAACTTTTGAAACCCTAGAACTAAGAAAATATTTAGAGTATTATTAGTCTAATATTTGTTTTAACAAATAAAATATATAAGAATGGAAATTGAAATAAGTTAATTTCTTGAGCAATGTGACTTCTAAAAATAACTAAACAATTATGTGAGATAAAAATAGGAAAAACCCGACGATACTAAGTATTAATATCGAGTCTAGGACACAAGGCACATGTAGGAATTTAGCTAGATGATATTGATGAATATTTTGTTTTAAATAGGTGAATTTGACTCATTAGAGATCTACCAGTGGACTACTACGACTGAGTCGGTATGAGCAGGTGAGTAATTCAGTCATATTGTACTGGTTGTGATTGTAAATAGTCGAACATGTAATGCAAGATAAACAAACGAGTGTTTGTTGAAAGTTTGATATGATATGATTGTATGATTGCTAAAATATCTTTATACAAGCGATAACGCAATGGTTGATGATGTGCAATAGTATAATGATGATTGTGTGTAATGTATGGTCACCTCGAAATTGATTATGACTTTTTGACTTAACAAAATAATCTGGACATGCATTGCACGAATTGCATTATTGCATATATGGTTGTGACAGCCTGCTACGTATTAATATTTCGGATCTCTGTTTTTGCTTGGTTGATCCAATGTGTGAGTCTTCCAAGGTTCTCTTTGGTCTGGCGGTCCTATGAGGAACTAAAAGGCACCGAAGAACGTCGCCCGTAGAATCGCTTTGAAATGATTAATACTTAGGGAGTTTCTAAGGGGATTGCAGGAGATGGTTTGTGGAAGCCACTATATTCAAAGTGATAACATTAAAACGAGAAATCGTTGATTCTCCTGTGTACTTAGTCTCTCCTGGGCAGGTGGGTCATTGAGTTTTGTTCTTCAACCCATTAAAAAGAGGGCGCAAATCTTTTTCCTGTTTGGATTCTAGATCATCCAAACTTGTATCTGTACATATGGCTGAGTGATTGCATTGCATATGATTGTTAATGACTTGTGTGATGTATGGTATGTCTGGTTATTCACTGAGCTGTGGTTTCGCTCATACTCCTACAGTCTTTTCAGGTTCACATTACGTCCCTGGTTAGTTACATCCAGGAATATGGCTCCGGTAAGGGCTTTGAAGCTAGAAGTCTACAGATCTATTTTAGTTTGATGGTTATGTACTATTAGAGTAGATTATTTAGTTGTATACTTCAACAGAGATATATGGTTTGTAATAGTTTGTAATGGTTATTCACTAAATCATTTCTCTCATATATTTATTATTTCTTATCAAGCAACTTAAAAGATCCTGTTATTTTGAAAACCTGTCATTCTCTGAAGGTAATCTAGTGATAATATTCATGTGTAACTTGTTTATTACTACTAGGGTACCCTCGGGGCGTGACAACGGGGATGGAGCATTAGCATTGGTTGGTTTTTCGTGATCCATAAAACGAACATGTTGGTTAATCGTGATCCATAAAACGAAATTGTTGGTTAATCATGATCCATAAAAGGAAACTGTTGGTTAATCGTGATCCATAAAACGAATTTTTGATCAGTTGACCGTGAGCTTAAACGGCGTCGTACCGCAGGATTCGTTAATCTGCTAACCCGGGATGGAGGGCGTAAGTCCATCCACATATGATTTCCGGCTGGTCATATGTTTGTTAAACCCATTTGTCTGATGCATACATTTGCGTGATTAATCACTTGTTTGAATGAATTGTACTTAATTGTGATGTGGAAGTTCTTACTCACTAAGCTCGTTAGCTTACGCCTCTATAGTTTTTACTTATTGCAGCACGAGTTTATCTGGCTTAGACCGAGGCAAGCCACAGCTCAGGTACCGGAGATAGGAGTTTCCCATAGAAGTTTACTTCATTTTCGTATAGACTTCCGTTGGGAACTAAAGGACTCTGGATGACTGTAATGGACTTGATATTATTTTTGCGGGGGAATGCCCCTTAGATTTTGTAAAGTATATATATATGTTTTGGTTTATTATCTATGGCTAATGAATGCCACATTAAACTTCTTAACTCCATTGAATGAGCATTCTATTGTCGTAAAGGGACGCTTTACATCTATACAAGACTCCCGAAAGGCTCAAATAGAAATTCGAGAGTCTTTTATAGTATGTGGCGGGCTGTTATGTTTAGGATACCCTATGGGGCGTGACACATGTATCAATGGAGACCTTAATTGACCAACTTCTCCAAATGTTAGGACCTCAAATGAATTTATTCATAAACATTAGGACCTTTTAATGTAATTTACCCCTTAAAAAATCGATATTTTAACCAATAAATAACTTAAATGGTGAAGTTGGGAGTTTTGATTAGAATAATTCGTTATAGGCTATTTTGGATGAGATAAAATGACAAATAAATGATATGATAATAATTCATGTAAAGTAGGAATCATAACACATATATCATTTGTTATGTGGAATTGTAGTCCTATCATGAGTAATAGAAAAAATTGATGGATTTGAGGACTAAATTATACAAGCAAATGACATGCCTACAATGTATGTGCTAAAATATAATGTGATGATATAATTAAAATTTAAGATAAAACACAATATAGCAAGGTTACTAAACTCACGATTTTACGTAGAATTATAAGAGGGTCTGTAAAATCGGAACATAGAATTAAAACGTAAAAATGTAAGTTTTTATAATCTATACATAATAGCTTTAAAAAACTATAGATATTCTTACAAAAGTCGTAAAAAACTTGAATATATAATGGATGTAAAAAAAATGAAGGAATTAAGTTATCTTTTTATAATAACTCTTAATAATAATATAACATACATAAAAAAAAAAGCAAGTAGATTCAAAATTAAGTTATTTTCTATTAGTTTGTTTGAAATGAGTTATAAATTGAAAGAAAATCAAGCTTTTCAATTAATCTAAAATTTTTAATTATTTACATGAAATATGTAATGCCTTAACCTAAAGGCATTATGAGCTCGCCATGTGTCTTTACCAAAGATAGACATGCTAAGGCTATAAGTCACTATAATCCACAAATATATATACCATGTATCACCTGCTGCTCATAGTAAGTTTACTTTAATATATTTAATACTATAAAAAAAATGAAACTTCCTTAATTCACCTAAATCATGAACTAAAAAATATAAACTTTAACATAATAAGAAAATCCTTAAAATATTAAAAGTCTCAAAGAAAACTAATAAAAATATGGTATTTTCTTCTCAAATCACTATATCTAATATAACCAATCTAATTATAAGTAGGATGGTCAAATCCATTATCGCTTTCCCTGTAGTCCACAAATACATGATAACCCGTAAGATCATACACAATTGGATCTTCACCTGTGCCTGAAAAAGAATAATGATTGAGTTAAAAACGCCCAGTATGCCATACCAAAACCACATGCATATGAAGAAGCAACAAGCAATATCACATACGACTTGATAACTAATGCAACAATCATAAATTATTTATTTTTAATTAGCCTACAACCAACACAATCTAGGACTAATGTACACTAGTTCCAAATCTAGAGTATCTCATGACTCCTTAGAACATCCAATATAGAAAATAGGTAATTACATGTATATATGGTGTTGGGAATCTCCCATACACCCAGGGTATTGTACTCGTACTACTCCTAAATTACTAGAATCATCTCCAAGTACAACTCCACTCGGGACAACGCAACACAAGGATCATCAGGTTGCCAGCGTTAGTATCACACTCTGTGTGGTCTTTACTAACCGCAGCCAATCACAATCAACACTTAATTCAATTAAAGTCCAATAAAATTAGGTTAAGTTTTACAAATCTAATCCTACAAGCACAATCAACAAACATAATATGGTCGTATCTGGATTCATTTTCAAAACTCCAATTTCACCAACAAAACCTTTTGAGAGCTTAGAAACCACAATTTCACCAGAATTCCTGATGACATAAACAAAACCATCTCAACACAACCATATACATAATCAAATCTCAAGATAGACCAAACCCTAATCTCTTAGAAGCAATATCTACCCTAGATCATACCTGCTCCTTAATAGCAGAAAGAGAACTTCTCCAAAAGAACTTAGGGTTTTCTCCGCAATCTACCAAATCTCTAGAAAATAAACAACAAATTAGAAAAGACTATTTCTTTAATATCACAAGGATAAGATAAATTTATACCTTACCTAGGATGAGATTTCCAATCCTCCTTGATCACCAAGAAATCACAACTCTAGCAACACCTAAGATTTTGTCTCCAATCACTTGATTCCTCACAAAATCAGTTGAAACAACATTTAGAAATAAGATCTAATTAAAACTTAACCCAAAAGGGATTCAAGAGGAATCTTTACCTAGAATTGACTTAGGAGGAGATGTAAGGAAGGGGCTAAAGACCTAGAGGATATATATAGGTATTGGGAAACCTTAGCATATAAAGAAAGATGTTCTATTTCGTGAAAATATAAGCTAGAACCAAGCTGGCGGCTTAGATTTGAAGAAGTAAAATTTCTCCATGTAAGTCGGTAAAAAGCCAACGGCTTTCACTGTGAGCGCTGGCAACCTTGATACATAAGCCAGTGGCCTTAGTTCGACTTTCCTCATACACTGCCATCTTTTACAAATTTTCATGCAAAGCTCCTGAAGCTTCAAAACTGGCATAAAGCCAGCGGTGTTCCCATAAAAGCTAGCCGCCTTGCATGTTAAAGCTGTTGACTTATAGCCGGCTTCAGTCCTCCCCTTCTTGTTCTTCATGAACAACTTCTTCTAGTCCAAATTCGTCTGTTTAAGGAAAAAAATACTACCTCTTAAACAACATTATATTACAACTTTACCCTTCATTATAGATTAATTATTCATATATTACAAAATAAATAAGTTTTCTTATAAACTTTAAACCTATAACTAGACTTGAATAAATTCTATGAATGTAAAATAAGGTAGTGGGGGGAGGAAGGATAGAAATAGATAGAGTGTGAAAGTAAAATTGCAATGTGTTGGAGTTTGTGACTTCATTTTTGTAATCAATTCTCATAGTTAAATGTTAATGAATGAATATTTGATTGTACATTTATTATTCATTCATTATATATTTAACGGTCATAATTTAGGCCTTTAAATGATATTAATACATGATATTAGCTACATGGTCAAATCATGTATTAATGATATTAATGGCAATTTATTTTCGCCATTAATATCCTGCATCATTTTTTATCTAAATATGGGTTTAGGATTGTTTGAAATTTAGAGTAGCCATTTGCAGTTCTCTCAAGAACCTTTGTACTCCTTCTTTGACATATAGTGAATTCTCTATCCTCTACCGGTGGTTTTTCTCGATTTAGGTTTTCCATGTAAAAATCTTGTGTGTTCTTTATTTTATTGCTTCATTTTTTGTTTACTGCCATTATTTTCTCATATCCGATCATAACACAATGCAATAAGAAAAATATATTATCTTAATAGATGATAAGCTTGTAAAAACATGGTTGTATTTTATATTTTATCCTATTTCATTGAATCGATAAATTTGGTTAAAGACGTAAAATTTTACTAAGTTTACGTATAGATTCATTTTAAATTATAAGATTATATAAAAAATGATTCTGTACACAGGTCAACTCGGAAAGGCTTCTTCAAATTATAAACTTATGGAATCATATAGCTAATCTATGAAAATAGAATCTTTTCTTGAAAAAAAAATTAAGATGTTAATACTTATTCAAAAAAACTTAAGAAAGATTATTAATTGTTATAATTTATGTGACTTATAAGTAAAAGAGAATTGGACCTTTTAGCCTACTATCCAATCATTAAGCTATAATTTGAAAATGTAACTATCAACCTACAATTCAAAAATAAATTATTCAATAACAGTTGTGAATCTAAACACTACAATAACTTATGCGATCGTCCTATTAAAATAAAGAGTAGAACTTTCATATTTTTCTTGCGGATTTACGTAACTTTATTAAATTGATTTATGATTTAAAAATTATGGAGAGTTGTAAACAAATGAGAGGTATTCTTTTGATACAACGATATGGGAGCTTCCATACGTCAATCGAACCGTCTAGTCAATTATATAACCATTAAAATAAATATAATAATTATAATATTAACTATTTTAATTATTTAATCACAGTTGGGTATTGTGTGCATCATTGGATAGTGATGGGATTAGTCTCGTTTTCCCTAACAATATAGATAAATATTCAAACCATATTTGCATATGACTACAATATCAATTAAAACCAACAAAAAACTAAGATGAAAGCAAATGATACAACGTCATGGAAAAAAATGTGAAGTTAAAGATAACATTAAAACATCACTAAAAAAGCTCATGTCTTGCACCATTTATAATAAAAATAAGTCTAACTCTCATATATAAATTAATTAATCAAACCAAAATAAGCAGCAAAATCATACCTATAAATCCTATCCATGTAATATAATGAAGACATTTACTTTCTTCCATTTTATCAAAACATAATTCAATCTCCCTCTTCACATCTCCAATCATGGAGATAATGGCAAATCAAGTGTTTAAACTTTCAACTTTTTAGCAATTTAATGTCTCATATTTAGATTTTGTTAAATCAGTGCTTATACTTTCAAAATATTTGTTATTCAGTAGCATAATAAAAATATATTGGGATAAGGGTAGGCTAAATATCTATACTTTCAATTTTTGGTAATTTAGTGCCTTATCTTTTAAACTTTGATAATTAGTGCTTGCATCTATGATTTAGTATCCTTGTTAAATAATATTGGGTTAATGACACAAATGATACTTGAAGTTTACCAAAAAGAGCAATTAACTACTTATTTTTCATAATGATCGATTTCATACCTAAGCAAACATTTCATAATCAGAATCATTAACTCTATTAATTCTCTCTATTGATGTGGCTTAAAAGTCCAATAGATAGTTGACACATGTCAGACACTTGAAAAAACTAAACATACCTATTTCTTTATTTCCTGATAATGAAAATGAAAAAGAAAAAGAGAAAAAAAAGGACAAAACATAGCAAGCTCTTATAAACTAATAAGTTATTTTTACTCTATATTTTTTTTCATAGGATTTTGAGCTCATTTTGCTAAGAATTCCAGATAAAAATCCTATAAAATTGATGTTTTTGATAAATAATGTTGTTTTGAAGCTCTTAGAATGTAATGAGGAATAATCAAAGTGTTTTAAATCAGATTTGGAGCAAAAACAACAAGTAAAATCAAGATTACAGAAGTCAAGCCCTGTAAAGTCATAGCCGAGGCCAAACAAAGGAAATAAGTAGCAAAAATTGGACTATCGAGCCTTAATTGCAAGCCCTCGACATGAACCTCGACTTCAGTCGATGTGATCGAGCATCATTCTGAAGAAAATACAAAGTCGAGCCTTAAATCTCGACCCTCGACAATTATTTTGACAGACCAATTCTTCATCAAAATTGCCTCGAGCTTAGCAATACGAGCCTTTACTTTCTCAATGTTACCTTTGATAGAGCAATGGATAAAAACGCACAATTTACTTTGGAAATTCTTGAAGTCGAGCTTGATTTTGCTTAATACGAGCCTCGACCAACATATCACACCGACCCTTGACAAGTGTTTTCATAAATCATATGCGTGCATGGAAAATATCATAAATTCTATTAGAGAGAATCTGCCATCTGTCAATAAAGTAGGCCATGCTTTATGTGCCTAATAGCCTATAAATAAACGTGCAAGCTTGCATTGTAAAGTATGTACTAACAATGTAAATCAATATTAACTTAAAGCATTTTTCTGAAGGATTCTTGGGTAAAAGAATTTCCATTTCTTCTTACTTGAGAATTTCTTCTGTTTTATGGGTGAAATCAATTTAACCCGTTGTTTGTAATTTCTATGAATTTATGAGCAATTAATTGATTGATCTTTCAAATCTATTTTATTTCTTCTAATTCCTGCTTATTTTGATAATTTCATAGAGAAATAAACTCCTATAGTTTGGGGATTACGAATCTAATTCCTAATTCAATTGATTTCAAATGCACTTTCAAGTTAATTTGATTGGATGTTTGTAATTAGTGACTTGAACTTCAACTTGTGGTTTTTAAAAGAGTGATGTACCTTTTTAGATCCATGATTGATTTCAATTGGATAGATTAAGAGATCATTCAATTGAATAGATTTGTGGTTGCTAATGGAGTAGATCCTAAATACCTCTTACCAAGGAATGAGTGAAGACTTTCAGTCACTTGTTTTAAAAATTCATTGAGTCGTTTTTTTCGAAACAATGGATTTCTATTCTTTATGCGGGTCTAATTGGAATTTCATATTACTGGTTTCGGCTAGATCTAGAATTGCTAACTTCGAGAGAAGCTTTAGTTTAAATTAGAGAATTCGGCGGTATAAACACTCAACTCAAACAGCTTTTAAGAAGTTTATTACTATTTTTTTTTAGAAATAATTCTGATAAGGAATTGGTTAAGTAACCCTGAGCTGCTGTTTCATAGAAGTTACATGCTTATTTCTTATTTTACCCATTAAACGTTTGTGAATATTCATAACATAGCATAGTTGCTTTTTCTTTATGTTTTTCTAAACCTTTCTTTGGCTAGACAATGAATGAGGTTAAGAGTACACTAGCTGCCAACCATTCCCTTAGGACCGACTTAAATCATTATCTATGCTACATTTGATGAGTGTTGTCACGCCCCATAGGGTATCCTAAACGTAACAGCCCGCCACATGCTAAGTAAGACTCTCGAGTTCCCTACCCGGGGCCTTCGGAAGTCTTAAGTAGATGTAAAGCGTTCCTTTACGACAATAGAATACTTCAACAAATGGAGTTAAACAGTTTAATGAGGCATGCATTAGCCATAGATAATAAATCAAAACGCATAATGCTTAAGTTTACAAAATCTAAGGGGCATTCCCCCGCAAAAGAATAACAGTCTATTACAGTCATCCAGAGTCCTTAGTTTCCAATGGAAGTCTATACAAAAAGAGATGAATCAAACTTCTATAGGAAACTCCTATCTCCGGTACCTGCGCTGTGGCTTGTCTTGGCCTAAGCCATATAAACTCATGCTGCAAAAGATAAAAACTATAGGGGCGTAAGCTAACTAGCTTAGTGAGTAATACTTCCATAACACAATTAAATACAATCATTCAAGCAAGTGATTATTCAAGCAAGTGTATGCACCATACAAATGTGATCAACAAACATATGACCACCGGAAATCATATGTGGATGGACTTACGCCCTCCATCCCGGGTTAGCAGATTAACGAATCCTGCGGTACGACGCCGTTTAAGCTCACGGTCAACTGATTAAAAGCTCGTTTTATGGATCACGATTAACCTCACATTCGTTTTATGGATCACGATTAACCTCACATTCGTTTTATGGGTCACGAAAAACCAACCAATGCAAATGCTCCAACCCCATTGTGACATGAATGAACTCAATTTATAGTCGGAGTCGAATAGTTATTAATTCAATTCTTTTAAGTGACCAACAAGTATTTGCAGACATTCATCATAAGATTCTAGTAAAACAGTCAATATCTTAACACCCGGTTTCGATATACCTTAAGCTCCATTTCACATATCAACAATCAACAACATAAATAATTCCCACATACCCCATCATGCTTGTACAATTCCTTTTATCTTTGCCTACATCACTAGTGCCACTACATTACATTCACAAGCATTAATTGAGAGTGGAAGTAAACTCACTCGGCCATGGGACACCAAACTTCTAATAATAATAATCGGGAGGTAGAGTGTCGTCCTGCTCGGAATCACCTACCAAACAAGAATAATCCCTATGAGATTCTCACCATGTAATTAAATCAAACTACATCTAGACTAGTTGAATTCGGATTTCTCGCTATTTTGGAAGTTCCGACTTAAAACGGCCATAACTTGGTCATTTTAACTCGGAATTTCGCAAACTTTATATCGATCTTCATCTACTTCGAAAGATCTATCTAATTCAAGTATTAAATCCAAGTTTTGAAAATAATAGGGTCACGGAACAGTGGGATCAGTTCTGTCCCGCAATTGACCCAATCTCGAAAATTTGCTTTGTCTTTGATAAAAAGTATTCCTAAATGATGATTCATGCATGAATGATATGGGAATGACTACTAATGTGTATGCCATGTAATGACTCAACTTGTGCATGGTCATGATGATTTTTGTAGTAATAAACTTTTAGGAACTCCTAAGTGTTGGGGAAAGTTTCATAAAGGCTAATTCTAAGAAGTTATTTTCCCACATTATACTCCTTAGGGTTTCTTTGGTTTTTAATCTTGTAATCTACTTATTATTTAACTAAAAATAGGTTCTCAAAGTCTATAATAGTCATGGCCTCCATTCATGCACAAAAATTCACATTTTTCATTTGGTAAACATGTTTTCAAATAAGCTATTTGTAAAAATCCGAATTTTCCAAATTTTCTTTTCTTACATTTTTCTTAAGGGAAATCTAGTCTAATGCATTAAAAATTGGGGCTTCAATGTATACATTATCTAAGGACTTCATTTAGCTTATAAAACATTCATTTTAGACTTAAATACTAAGTGTTTATTTAGGCATTACACAAAGTTACGAATTTGACTACACAATTAAAGTCAACACTTTCCACTCTAACTTCACCTCTTGTTTTTCTTATTTTTATTATGCCTAACTCATCTAAACTCATGAAAATAGTTCCTTCAACATGTCTATTACACATACCCTTCATTTTTCTTATGAAATACAAGTTTAAAATTGATTTTGGAGGTCTTTAGGGTAGGGTTTCCATTTCATCCGAATTTTCAACTTTCCATATCTAACAAAGTCCTTCCTTTTTCAATGTTCTTGCCATCTATATGTGGAGATATACTATCTAGCATCTCTATACATGAACAAGACCTCATTTTTATGATCAATAAAGCACATAAACAAAAATGAACCTATGATCATGCATGTACATAAAGTGGTGGATGTCTAAACCTTAGATCTACTACATATGATGTATATAACATGAATCTCATGGCATGAACATCAATATAAATACAAGGTCATTACTTTATATGCATGAACAACATGAAATCTTAACAAAATGCATCTAAACACTAGATCCATGTCTTGTGATGGCTTGACATCCTTGTTCATGCATTTCCATGTCCCTAGCATGAGCATCATAGGGTTTTGATGAGGAAATACACAAGGTATACCTTTGCCATTACAAGAATAGGAAGAAACAAGGCTTACATACACATACCAATGGAGTCTTGAAGTGAAAAAGAGAAGAAACAAAGTTGGAAATGTGAGGAAGGGGAGGGGGCAAGCTCACGGCATCAAGAGGGAGAAGAGAGGGAGAGTTTTGCTCTTTTAAAATTTTTGAAACAAAAGAAATGAAGAGAGAGAGAGAAAAATAAGTATATATATCAAATGATTTAGGGTTTAGTTAGTAAAATATAGCAAAAATAATTACAATGAGAGGGAAACAAAGGGGGGGGGGGGGGGGGGGGGGGGGGGGGGGGGGGGGGGGGGGGGGGGGGGGGGGGGGGGGGCGGCGCCGGCCATCATGCATGGGGGGTGTGTGTGTAAAAATTTGATTTTTTTTGTAATTTAGTAAATGAAATTGTAATAAATGTAATAATTATTTAAGAGACAAATTTTCTTGGAAAAGAAAATTGAAATGAGTAGTTGTAAGGATGTAAGAATAGGGTATGGGTAGTGTGTAGTGTAGGTTGTACTTGTGAATAGTAGACAAGACATCTACTTTACCGGTTGTTCCGAAAACACGGGAAAAGCTATAACTGTAATTTTTATAGCTCGGAAAATTATGAAATTGATATTTTTGGAATCCTTATAAAATTACGGTTCTAATGAATATTCCGGAATATTTTTCTGAATCCGTGGCCTGGGGCACGCTTTTCCGTAATTGGGCTCGGGAAGGCCCGGAATTGAAAAATTCCCGAATTTAAAACTTTTAAAGGTTTTAAATGTACTTTGGAGCAACAATTCAAATTCAGTCACTCCAAAATATTTATTTTACTATGAAACCGAAGGAAAGCCGGATTTAGGGTTCCTAGGCTCCATTTACTAGACTCAATCTGATCGGGTTAGGGTTTCGTTTCGACTCCAGGGGTTTCCTAGCTACTGAGAATTACTGGGGTTTATAAGTGCGCTAACCATGTGAGACCGTAGTTATTGAAACTGATTTAGCAAACATTTATAAATTTGAAAAACTTGGTCAATGATCAGTATGAACTGAAATTCAATTAATCTCAACATCGAATCAAACCAAGCATTTTGTAGCGTCGTTGCCAAGGAATGGTGTTGGATTTGATATTATCTTTGAAGCCCAACAGGGCAATAGTGGAAATTAATTTTCATTTGTTGTTCTAGCTGCTTTAACATTGTAAATATATCTTGTATATATTTGTTGAGCTAACCTTCTTTTTGTTTTTGTATATATTTGTTTTCTTTTCTGCACATTTGCCGTATATATTTTGCCATATATATTTATGTTCTTTGTTAGTTCTTTAATTCTTTAATTCTATTAGTTCTTTTATTGTATATACTTGTTTCTTGTTGTGTCGATTCTTTATTCTTTTATTCGTTATTCTTTAATTCATTCATTCTTTCTATATATTTTGTTTTTTTTTCTAACTTATTTTCAAATAAAATGTAGGCACATGATTAGGAGCCAATCTAAATTCTTATTTCCATTTGATCCAAAACCACAACGTATAGGTCGAAAAATCAAACAATAAAAAATGGTTAACCACGGTGAAATCTAGGAAGATAATGAATAGCTTAGGGTAAACCAACCCCGAACAATGATTGATTTTTGCAGACCCAACCTAGATGGAGCCAATACTAGCATCGGCAGACCCAAGGTTGCTGCTAACAACTTTGAAATCCAACCCAGTATCATCTAAATGGTCCAACAGATGGTCCAGTTTGATGGCGTATAAAAAAAGGACCCCAATAGTCATTTGCACCAGTTTTTAGAGATTTGTGATACCTTTAAGATAAATAGTGTGTCTGATGATGCAATTAAGTTAAGGTTATCCCCATTTTCCTTTAGAGAAAACACTATAAAACGGTTGAATTGATTGCCAAAGAACTCTATCTCCACTTGGCAACAAATGGTTGAGAATTTTATGGGGAAATATTTCCCACCCTCTAGAATAGCTAAGTTGAGAATTGGCATTGCTTCATTCCATTAGATGGACTCTGAAACATTATATGAAGCTTTCGAGAGATGAAAGGAGTTGTTGCCAAGGTGCCCACACCATGGACTACCTTAATGGACCCATATACAAACCTTTTATAATTGACTGAATTATAGGACAAAGCAATTAATAGATGCAGCTATTGGAGAAAGTTTGAATTATAAATCCCTTGAAGAGTGCTTAAACCTGTTTGAAGATATAGCTAACAACCATTATTAATGGTCATCTATGAAAGCCAAGAAGGAGAGATCAGGAGGAGTTTTTGAGATTGATGCTATGTCAAATTTGGCTGCCAAGATTGAGGCTCTAAGTAGAAAAGTTGAACATTTGTCTGTTGGGAGAAACCAAGTGAATATGATTGCTGATTTGTCTGACCAAAATATTGAAGGAATGATCTTTGAGAGTTGTGAGTTTATGAATAATTTTTCTAGCCAAAAGATTGACCCTTATAGTAACACTTACAATCTTGGTTGGAGGAACCATCCAAATTTCTGGTGGAGTAATAGTAATTTTCAAAATCAATTGAACTCACCCAATTTTTAGAAACCATCGGTACAAGGGTCAGGAGCTTATCAAGGAAACAAAAAATCTCTTAAAGATTTAGTTTCTGAATGTATCAAAGATTCTGAGAATAGGCAGCATGGAATAGATGCTATCTTGAGAAATTATACTGTTGCCATTCATAACTTAGAGAACCAGCTTGGCCTAATTTCCAAAATTCTTTCAGAGAGACCCTCGAGATCATTACCTTCAAACACTGAGCCTAATCCGCGCAATCAAACGAAGTAAGGGTGATTTTTAGAATGATTATCCTACATCTTTTGTTTTTCTTCGTTCTTATTTGATAAGACTAATTTGGTGTTTTGAAAAGAGATAGGAAGGATGACAAAATGTTTGATAAGATGAAAGTGGTCCTAGAACAAAAACCATGTGTAAAACTCTTTTCTAATTAATGAAATGGAATATTTTTGTCATATCATATGTTTGAATAAAATGATTGATGAATGTAGTTCTATATTATTTTGTGAAAATTTTGTATAGGTATAAGTTTCAGCCCAAAAAATTTTAAGGTGAAATATAAAAGTCGAGCCTTATCGTCGAGCCCCCCATTTGAGTCTCGACAATGTTAAATTCTTTTTGTGAATAAAATAAAGGAATTTGAGCCTTCGCATTCTTTACTTCTTTTCAAATAAGCTGCGGCTTTGTTTTTAAGTCGACTGTCGTTTATTCTTTATTTCTTTAGTCTTTAATTAATAAATAAAATAACATGTTTTGTCGTTTTCTGACTTGGCTCTTAAAAACTTTCAAAAAAGAAAAAAGACTATTCATTTTGCACTCGATACAAACACTGCTCTTGCACTCAAAAAATTTTTACTTGCACTCACAAACTTTTCACCAAAAATCCCAAAATCTTCCAAGTATATCAAAACTTTAATCATCTTAGGTATGTTCTTTACTTTCTTTCTTTTCTATTTTTGTTGTTATTATAGAAGATGCTTTGTATTTCAGATTTTTAGGGTTTTTCGAGATTTCTATATGAACTTGATAAAAAAAAAAAATGAACGACGAAACTTCTATTTTTAAAGTAGTTTGTTAAGTAATGTTATTCTCAAAACTTTGTGTAAACAGTTATAAACTTCATTTTCTCTCAAACTTATTAGTTATGTCGAAACCCTAGTTTGTCTCTGATTACTTAAAATGATGATAGCAAAATAGAAATATGTGTTTCAAGTATAAGTATATTTGAACAAATGTATGTTATCTTTTTGTAGAAAAAAAGGCACCAAAAAGGCAACAAACCCAATTCCAAGTAAGTACGTAATCTCTCGAAAATCTATCTACTGAGCATAGGGATAGGTTTAATATGTTTTTATCCTAGAAAAAGATAGTAGAAAATGTTTTATTTAATTGGGAGTTGTTGAGAAATTCTAGGATAGAGGATGAATTTCTAAAATATTTTGAAGATATCATTTAAAGAAGAGTATTTGAGATCAAGGAGGAAGTTTATACTTGCACTACTTTAGCCTTTATAGCTAGTTTGAGAATGGAAGGGGAAGTGCCTAGTTTAAATAGTGTAGTGAAGTTCTACGCTATTGGAGAATAAAGGGAAGTCCCAATGAGGAAATTCATCTATGCCAAGGGGCTATATTATGATGAAGGATATCTAGAGAAACTAGAATTTCAAGAACTACCCTTAAAGGTACCTGAAGGAGATTTCAGGAGATTTTTAGAAGAGGAGATTGAGGGTAGATTTGTTCCTTCAAGGACCACAAGGTCCAAGTTTATGAAGAAGAGTGTACGGATGCTGCACTACATGTTGATAAGAGCATCTTCTCTAAATTGGAGGGAGGATCAATAGTCTCTAAACCAGAGCTATACCCTATTATCAGCATTGTAAGGGGGAGTTAAAATAAATGTAGGATTATTTCTAGCCTATAGGCTAAAGTATCAAGCCACACTGAATTGCAGGGGAATATTCCTTGGTGGCTTGATCACTAGAATTTTGAAGAATTTAGGAATGTGGCCAAAGCAAGGGCCAACTGATTTAGCTTGCAAATATAAAGAGCTTCAAAGAAAAGCTTTTCGAGATTGGAGAATGGTGGAAATGGGCACCACAGCAGAGCCAAGATTTGCTCCTAACCTACTAATTGAACCCCAGCCTCTTCAAGAGTCAGCTGCACTAGCTGAGTAGGAAAGTTATGAGCCACATTTCCCCCCTTCACCAGAATAGCCCCTAGTAATACAACCTGAAGGTTCTATATCAGAAGCTATGCAACAACCTTCTTCAGCAAACTTCCATAGATTGAAGAATGAAGTCTCTAAGATGAAGGGAAGGCTTGTAGATCTAGAAAAGAGTACTAAAGAAGGTATGGACGATCTGAAGCAGATGATGTCGAAATTTTAGAAGTAGTCTCCAAACTATTTCCATAACCTACAACATCCAAATCACCCCCTCCACAGCCTGTTTTGGCAGAGTCACATCTTGATGATAATGATGATGACAATGATGCCAAACCACAATCTCCACTTTCATTACCATATGCACATTTACCTCCTATACATATAAAACCATACACATCACCACCAACACGAACCCTAAACATAGAACCATTACAATAGTTGGCTGAGTCACCTACTTAGAACATTACTGAGGACAATGAAGCTACTGTTCAAATACAACTAATTCTTTTACCTCAATCACCAATAATGAAGGCTGTAGAATCAGCTCCAAACCCACACCAATAAAGAGAAAGAAGACAAAGCAACCAGCCTAAAAGAGAAAGAGAATGATCCTTCCAGAATATCCAAAATTGGATGAAGGATTAACACAGCCGATTATATCAGAGACAACAGTAGAGTCAGTTGTAGTAGATGCTCCAGCTGTTCCTTCAACAGAAGACTCTGATAGTGAATATAACCTCAATCTGTTAAGTGATATGGTACAGAAGGTTGTACAAGAGGTTAGAAGAGAGAATGTTAATAGAGGATAGGCCTAATGATAAGGAGTCCAATGAAGCTGCCATGACAAGGCAAGAAGGGGAAGAAATAATAGAGGAAGTAACACCTCCACAACAATCTTTAGCCAAAGAAACAACTGTAGAGATAGTTTTAGTAAATGCTCTAGGTGTTTCAGATGCTACACCTCTTCAACAAGCACCACCTAGGTGTGCAATTTTTGAAGTTGTAGCAAGAATGGCTGCTGCAAGGAGAAGAGAGGAAGAAATGGATAAAGCATGCCAAGAGAGAATGCATGTACTAGAGCAGTGGCAGAGCGAATACAGAGAAAGAGCAACTAGAGGCAATTAGAGGATGAAAGATGGTCCAAAAGAATCCCTGAGAAACACACTCCAATATAGGATAAACTTGAAACTTACTATCTTCCATGCCTCCAAGTAGAAGCAGCCACAAATCATGAAGAGAGGAGTACTCAAACAAAAACCCCTGTGACTCAAGATGCTCAATAACCACAGCAATAACTCCTTCTTGTGCCCCTCAGCAAGACCAAGAAGATTCACTCACAATCAATCAATTGTTGGAGGCTACAAGAAAAGAAAGAAAAAGAAAGATAAGGGAGGATATTTAAATGAGATTTATTGAATCTCATCAAAGATTAGAGGAGTAGGGAAAAGGAATTCTGCAAATAAGGTATGCTATCACTGGAGTAGAAGTCGGGAGATTAGAAAAAGGCATAGAGGTTAAGAGGAAGAAAAGAGCAGAAGCCCGACTGCAAGCTCAATCATTGCCAATAATTGTGTCATCTCAGCCAGAAATAATCGAAGCTCTTCAAGGGTTGGAAGAATTGGTTGAAGATGATGAGGGCTTATGTGATGACAACCTCCTATATTGTGATGATGAAGAGGAAAGGAGGAGGGAGGAAGAAGCCCAGAAGAAGAGACTAGAGCAATTGGAGAGTGATGCTGCTTATGCCCAAAGAATCCAGGAAAAGTTAGATAGAGAAGAAAGGGCAGCACAACACAAAAAAGGAGTTAGTCCTTCTCCAACAGCAGTTCTACCCCATCAACCCACAAATCCTACTAGTGAAGCCCTTAGAAGTTAAGCTAGTAGAATTAGAGGCAGGGCTAATGAAAGAGGTAGAGGTAGGATTTATAACAGGGGTAGAGACCCCTATGAAGTCCTTCCCAGGCCAAAAAGAGGAAGAGGAAATGAATTTAACACAAGTTTTCGATATTGGCTGGGAATGTACCCTTAAAAGTTTTTTTTTTGTTTTTATTTATTTATTCTTTATTCTTTATTATTAAATGTTATTGTAATATATGTAACATATTAGATATTCTTTATTCTTTTTAACAAAATTGCAGATTCTTTATGCTTTCTTTATTCCTTCTTTTTCTTTGCTTTTTGTCCATAACTCTATCAAGGCTTTGATTGAGCCTCGATGCTAACAACTGTTGTGTCAAGTTTTGTTTTTAACAAACTTAAATAGGTCTTGACAAGACAAGTTTGACCCTCGAGCTTACACAGAGAGAAGTTTTCTTCATTTCTTAATTTCTTTTAAATCTTGCTTTAAATAAAAAAAATTGTTTTGATAATTAAATCCTCTATCTGTTTATATCGTTTAAACATTTCGGACAATGTTTGTCTTAAGTGTGGGGGAGGGTTAAGCAAGATGAATGGGTCTAATAACTAAATAAATTGCATATGGAGTATGCACTAATATAGATCAATTTTCCCCATGCAAATTCATAAGAACTCAATGAGATGGTTAAATTTAACAAAAGTTTTCAAAATCACTTAGCTAAATGATTTATGAAGTTGTCTTGAAACTAAACAATTTTCACCTTGTTTAAATCAATTGATAGTATCCATGTGAAGTAGTTTTATTTATTATTTAGTTTAAAATTTTAAAGTTGGAATTATCTTAGGGCCCTTAGTAAGGTTACTCAATTGTCTTATAAAAGCTTAAATGATTTGTATATTTTTCAAATTAGTCATTTTGAGAGCCGTTTTAATTTATGGTGAATGATCAAATGATAATTATAACTTGATAATTTTTCCTTGTGCGTTATAACTAAAAATAAAACAAAATTTAAATATAAAATATGTGCTTAAAATTGGAATGAGCTTGGGTTGGTCCCTTAGAAGAGCAAATTTTTGTCCCCTCTTTCAATTTCAAATGCCGTTAAAAAAAAAGCGAAAAGATGCGTGCAACACCCCCTCCAAAGATAAAGAAAAGATGCAGCCAACACCCTGTCCCTCTAAAGCTTTAAATAATTGATAAAATTAAGGAATAAAAAGCACAAACAATGAAAAAGATTCAGGGGATGAACTGATGTATATGCATTCACTTTAGATTACTTTGCCTGGAGAAACGATTAAAAGATTACACACATTTATATATAAGGGGATAAAAGATGATTGAGTTTCTTCTTACTCTGATTGATCTTCTAAATAATTTTTGCTTAGAATTCTTTATCAAATAATGATGGTAAAAGCTAATTTGCATAGATAAGCCAATTGATTTCTACGAAAAGTAACTTTATTTCAGTCAGCAAAGACAATTAAATTCTTCAGAATGTCGAGATGATTTGCGTTTGAAATATTCAAGTCAAATAAACTATTCATGATTTGTTTTCTTGATAAGCCTTGTGATTGTTTTAAAATGTTTTATTCACTTGAGGACAAGCAAAGGCTTAAGTGTAGGGTAATTTGATAAGTCATTTTTACTCTATATTTTATATAGTATTTTGAGCTTATTTTGCTAAGAATTTTAGATAAAAATCCTATAAAATTGATGTTTTTGATAAATAATGTTGTTTTGAAGCTCTTAGAATCTAATGAGGAATAATCAAAGTGTTTGAAATTAGATTTGGAGAAAAAACAACAAGTAAAATCAAGGTTGCAGAAGTCGAGCCCTGTAAAGTCACAGCTGAGGCCAAATAAAGGAAGGAAAAAGCAAAAGTTGGTCTATCGAGCCTTAACTGCGAGCCCTCGACATGACCGTCGGTTTTAGTCGAAGCGATTGAGCATCATTCTGAAGAAAATACATTGTTAAGCCTCAAAGTTGAGCCTCAAATCTTGATCCTCGACAATTGTTTTGACAGACTAATTCTTCATCAGAATTGCTTCGATCCTCGACTTTCTCAATTTTACCTTCGATAAAGCAATGGAAAAAAACACATAGTTTACTTTGAAAATTCCTAAAGTCGAGCTTGATTTTGCTTAATACGAGCCTCAACCAACATATCACATGTGACCTCGACGAGTGCTTTCATAGATCATATGCATGCATGGAAAATATCACAAATTCTATTAGAGAGAATCTGCTACGTGGCAATAAAGTAGGCCATGCTTTTTGTGCCTGGTAGCCTATAAATAAATGTGCAAGTATGCGTTATAAAGTATGTACCAACAGTGTAAATCAGTATTAACATAGAGTAGTTTTCTGAAGGATTCTTGGGTAAAAGATTTTTCATTTCTTCTTACTTGAGAATTTTTTCTGTTTTCTGGGTAAAATCAATTTAACCCGATATTTATAATTTTTATGAATTTCTAAGAAATTAATTGATTAATCTTTCTAATTTGTTTTATTTCTTCTAATTCATGCTTATTTGATAAATCCATGGAGAAATAAACTCTTACAACTTGGGGATTACGAATCCAATTCTTGATTCAATTGATTTCAAGTGTGCTTTCAAGTTAATTTGATTGGGTGTTTGTAATTAGTGACTTGAACTTAAACTTGTGGTTTTTAAAGGAGTGGTGCACCCTTTTAGATCTACAATTGATTTCAATTAGATAGATAAAGAGATCATTCAATTGAATAGATTTGTGGTTGCTGATGGAGTCAATCCTAAATACCTTTTACCGAGGAATGGGTGAAGACTTTCAGTCACTTATTTTAAAAATTCATTGAGTTGTTTTTTTCGAAACAATGGATTCCTATTCTTTATGTAGGTTTAATTGGAATTTCATATTATTGGTTTCGGCTAGATCTAGAACTACTGACTTCGAGAGAAGCTTTTGTTTAAATTAGAGAATCCGATGGTATAAAAATACAACTCAAACAGCTTTTAAGAAGTTTATTATTATTTTTTTCAAAAATCATTCTGATTAGGAATTGATGAAGTAACCCTAGGTTGCTGTTTCATAGAAATTACAAGCTTATTTCTTATTTTACCCATTAAACATTTGTGAATATTCCTAACTTAGCATAGTTGCTTTTTCTTTATGTTTTTCTAAATCTTTCTTTGGCTAGACAATGAATGTGGTTGAGAGTATGCTAGCTTCCAACCATTCTCTTAGAACCGACCTAAATCACTATCTTATACTTTGATGGGTGCGCTTACCTTCTAAGACCGTAGTTATTGAAACTGATTTAGAAAACATTTATAAATTTGAAAAACTTGCTCAATGATCAGTATGAAATGAAATTCAATTAATCCAACCACACAAACGATAAACCCTAATCACCCCACCTCCAAGTCTAGGATTCGATGTAGGGCTTGTGATCGGCATTGAAAAATTCGGCAGCACAACATGCCCAAAATTGGAATAAGTAGGCAAATCTTAAACCATAAGCACATTAATTTGTTCTTAACTAACAACTTCCATTAAATGAACAGTAAAGCTGTTGTTTTTATACGTTTGATCCAAGACTTGATCGAATACAACAAACCCTAAAGGTAGGTTATCAAAACTTAAAGGCATCAACAACCTAGCAATGAACATTTGATCTAAGAAACATATCACACTATGAAACCCAAAATGAATAACCATTGATTATTTTGAATTTGCCATGTAATTGGTATTTGACCATCTTGGATTCGGATAAAAAATCGAATAACGAGCTTGAGTTAGAGCACTTTCGATATAGGATATATGTGAATGATGAGATAGAGAGGGAGAAAAACATATGATGAAGAAGAAGAAGAAGAAGAAGAAGAAGAAGAAGAAGAAGAATAAGAAAAGGAGTGTACACTATGGGATCTGAAAGTGAAAGAGGCTTGATAAGCCTTGATGTATTCTATTAACAAAATGTATAGTAATATAGAGTGTAGAATATGCCTAAGAATATTACAGAATATGCCTATATATATGTACAGATGGCAAAATTAAGGGATACCAAATATGTACACTAACAACCACCTACCCCTCCCCCGAGCACATTCTGAATGGGAGGGGATTGAATGCTCAAATTGGAGTGGAATTCATTAAACAAGACACTTGGTAAACCCTTTTTCATAATATTTGCAAATTGAAGCAATGATGGAACATGAAGAACTCGACGCAAAATGAAGGTTAATCTCAACATGTTTAGTGTGCATGTTTTGAACTATATTAAATTTAAGGGAAATGGCACTAACGTTATCATAGAAAACCATAGTTGCAAATGGTTCTAAACAAATGTTTCGATGATAAAAAAAATAGAAGCGAACTAATTGTTTTTTTAAGTGTGTAGATTTCATTAAATGAATATAAGTTTGTCACAGAATCTCTTATAAAATCTTACTTGTTTCAAGATGGATGAAAAATTAAGTTATATGGACTGAGTTGTTAAGTTCTTCTAAACTAAAACCAACATACAAAAGTATTTTTATGAGGAAAGAATACTTCAAAGCTTATCCAGAAGTTATAATAGAAGGTTGTTTTATGGAAAAAAGTTATAACAAAAATCCATAAGGTTTTACAAAAGGGTTCTACAAGACAAAGGTTAAACAAAAGCCCAGAAGGTTTTATAGAAAGTTTCTCCATTTGTTGGAAGCAATATAGTTCCATTTAGGTTTACTATAGATGATTCAAGTTCTAATCAAATTCACATCAAATCAGTTTGAATCAATATTTTAAAGACCTAGCTTTAAGGATATGAGTATATTTGGGTACTATACTCATGTTCCACTAAAGTTGGTTAATGTCCAAAGGAGAACTTTATTTTTATCCGAGGAAGGTATTTTATAAATCATGACATCTATTTTTTAAGGGATCTTCTTTCAATTAAGGATTGAATCATATCAACTTTTACACTAGATCAAGAGACAGTATGCTAGCGTTTTGAGGACCAAGAGATGAGATTCGAACCAAAGAATATACAATAACTAGAGGTGTCAGGATAATCGTCATTAAAGTAGACTATCATTGTATTTAGGGAGCTTGGAGACAAAAGAAGACCATAATCAATAGTTCCTTTAAGATATTGCGAAATTCGTGTAACAGCCTTCATATGGCTTGTTGGCGAAGCATGCATAAATAAACAAACTTGCTGAACAACATAAGCTAAGCTAGGATGTGCGAAAGTTTAATATTAAAGGGCACCAACAATGTTGTGATAATCCATGGCATTAGATAAAGGATTGCCATCTATCAGTGATAATTTATACATGGAATCAACATGAGTAGAAACAGATTTTGTTGTAGACATATTGCAACGGTTAAGAAGTGTTTGAGCATATTTGTACTGAGAAATAAATAAGCTGGAAGAAGATCGAGTAACAAAGTTGCTTGAAAAATAATCCAAGTCACCTAGATTCGAGATAGAAAATTCTTGTTGTAGAGACGTAATGATGGATGACAATAACAATGCGAAGGAAGCTGTGAGGACAATATCATCCACATAGAGAAGAAGAATAGCCATATCTTGGTTCTAGCAATATACAAATATAGAGGAATAAGCTTTACTATTAACAAAAACCCTAGAACATATGAAAGAAGTAAACCGATGATACCAAGAACGTGGAGCCTGTATTAGACCATATAAAGCCCAATTGAGTTTGCAAACATAATCAGGATGGGCAGTGCTAACAAAACCAGGAGGTTGTTTCATGAAAATAGTCTCAGCAAGAAATCTATGGAGAAATGCAGTTTTAATGTCTAACTGATCAATAGGCCAATTTTTGAAAGAGCATAGGTAAGAACAATGCAGATAATGGCAGGTTTTACCATAGGGCTGTAAGTATAACTACAATCAATACTAGGTCTTTGATTAAAACCCTATGCAACAAGGCGAGCCTTATACCATTCCAATGAACCATATACATGTTGTTTAACCTTAAAAACCCAGCAAGAACCAATCACATTAACACCAGGTGGTCTAAGAGCAAGAGTCCATGTCTGATTTATGGCTAAGGCATGAAGTTCCTCCTGCATAGCTTCATGCCATTGGGGATTTTGGCATGCTTCATGAAAAGACTTAGGTTTCTGAGGAAGAGCATTAGAAATAGTGCTATGTAAAGAAAAAATAACTTTAGGTCTCCTAATGCCATCTTGAGTTCATGTAATCAGGGGATGGTGTGTGGGTAAGGGTTGATATTGTGACGAGGGTGAGTTGTTTGTTTCATGAGAAGTAGGTGTAAGATTGTGAGGAAGACTAAGAGAGGGTGATGATGTGGCATTAAAGACCGCTATTGACATAGACTAATCATGTGTTGATAGACATACATTTGGAGTTGTTGTTATAATCTCACAATCCTAAGACATGCAAGAGGTAGAGCATTCACGAATGGTAATGGGGATATATCTTGTGGATTATTGTGAAAAGGAGTTAAGGAAAGGGAGGAAGAGAGGGAAGATGTTGGAGAATGAGCAAAAGGAAAATGATTCTCATAAAAAACTACATAGCGAGACACAATAACTTTGAGGGAATTAAGAGCACAACACCTATCATATTTTTGATGTTGTGGATATCCTAAGAAAATACATAAAGTGGATCAAAGAGAGAATTTATGTGGAGCTTGAGAAAGAAGGTTAGGATAACAGGCACAACCAAAAACCCGAAGATGATCATAAGTTGGTGTTTTAAGGTAAAGAGTCTCGTAAGGAGATTTATAATTGAGTAAAGGAGGAGGCAAAAGATTAAGAATGTGGTTAGCTATAAGGAGAGCTTTAACCCAAAAAGAAGGAGGCGTGGAAGCTTGTATTAAGAGTGTACGAATCATATTTCCAAGAGTACGATTAAGGTGTTCAGCTTTTCCATTTTGTTGTGAGGTGTATGGACATGGAAAACGAAAATGGATGCCATTAGATTGGAAAAAATTCTGAAAAGAAGAATTGGAATATTCACTACCATTGTTACATTGAAACATTTTAATGGCGGCATTAAACTGATTTTTAATTAAAGCATGAAAATGAAGAAAGTGAGTGAGAACTTCATTTTTGTGTTTAAGAGGATATACCTAACAGTAATGAGAAAATTCATCTAAAAAGATGAGAAAATAACTATAATGATTGGAAGACCCATGGCATTAATTTAGGAAAGTTTTGATTTTGGCTTACGGCATTAATTAAGGATAGTTTTGATTTTGTTATCCTTAGAAATAGGAGTTAATTATGGAAATCTCAGGATAAGGGGATTTGATTAGCAATAGGATATTCTTTCCTTCTTTTTTTTTTTTTTTTTTATCTTGTTACACCAGTGTACAATGTGTATATACTCCCTTCATATATAATAAAATCAAGGAAAAATTCTCATCACATTTTATCATGTTATTAGAGCCTTAGGTGGTTATTTTTTCTTGGTTTCAATTGTTTCTCTAGCCTTTGTTACCATTACTATTCTTATTCGGCCTTCATTGTTGTTTTTTTTTTTTTTTTGTGATCTATATCATTGTTATTGTTCTTGTTCTTGTCTCTCTGGCTTTTTGCCACTTTTTTTTTTTTTTTTTTTTCAGTTATTTCTCTACAAAATAGTGAGAACGTGTCTAAAATCAAAGTCACCCATCCTTCCCAACCAATTAAACCGATTGGAGAGACAAACCCTAGCCAATTAAACTAGGCTGAGATAGAGAAGCTTTGGAAGTTGTTCGGGTCTTTTGAAAAGTCTAGTAACTAGGAGTGTTCATGGACCGATTAACGGGTCCGTGACCTTATTTTTTGAACCTAACCGTAATTATCGGTTTTTAAATATCCCAAACCTTAACCGGTCCATTATAAACGGTTAACAACTTTAACGGTTAACCGTTTTATTCGGTTAATTTATTCGGTTTTCGGTTTTTAACCATTTAACGTAATGGTTTCAACAAATCAAATTGATAATTTCAAAAAATCTTTTTTTTAGCCTTTATCATAAAGTTTTTCTTTAAATTATTATATATATTGCTAGAGCTAAAAAAAGAAAATGAAATTAAGGAAAAGGGGAAAAATGAACCTTTGAATGTATCATTATCAATAAAATCAAACTAAATCAATTATCATATTAACTCCATTAATCATAGGACAATAGTATTTTAATTGAAATTCAAGGAATATTAACATAGGTAAATTATATGTATATGAAAATCATATGTATATATATAAAAAAATAATTATTTGTATATGTAAATTATATATATAATATATTTATAACTACTAAAAACGGTTAACTGTTAACCATCGGTTTTTTGTGGTTACAAACCGAAACCGAAATAGAAAACCGAAAAAAATAAAAACCGTAATCCTAAACCGAAACCAGCGGACCGGTTAACCATATTTTTTGGATTGGTTTTATGGTTTCGGTTCGGTTTCTCGGTTTTTTTGCACACCCCTACTAGTAACTCTTGTTTGTTAGCACTCTCTGGTAACTGGTAAGTCCCTTTCTCATGGATTACATGCTTCGGATCAATTTATACAGGATGATTGGAATGTTGACCTAGGAGCCACAGACTACATAACACCTTTATCAGTCCACTTTCCAACCTATTTACCTTGACCTAGTAATAGGAAAATTGTCTACTAGTCTCCTATCCATTCATAAATTAACCCATGATTTGGATTGTAATGTCTTATTTTATCCTTCTCGTTGTGAATTTCAAGATCAGGTTTCAGGGAAGAGGATTGGGGTTTCTAAGGAAAAAAGGTAGTCTCTATTGTCTTTATTTATCAACCATACACACACCAATTGTCAAACATGTCTACTAAGAGTCTTGTTTTTCTACTTCAAATAATGATGTCATTTGCCGTCAACAATTTCGTTTTGGTCATCCTTCGTTTGCTATTTTAAAGACAATGTTCCCTTCCTTGTTTAAGAATATTAATGTTGAAGGCCTTCCTTGTGATGTATGTGAATTTTCCAAACATAAAAGGATCTCTTTTCTAATGAGTAATGGTAGAAGTTCTTTGCCTTTTGATTTGATTCACTCTGATATATGGGACCATCTAGAATTCCCAATGTTATAATATCTTAGTGGTTTGTGTCTTTCATAGACGATTGTACTAGAGTCTCTTGGATTTTTCTTCTCAAACATAAATCAGATGTGACCATTGTTCTCCCAAACTTCATTGCCATGGTGAATAATTAATTTAGTGTAAAAATAAAAGGGTTCAAGTTTGATAATGCTAGGGATTTTTTTAACCATGTTCTTTCACCATATTTCCAACAAGAAAGGAATTCATGAATCCTTTTGTGTAGATACTCCCCAACAAAATGGGGTGGCCGAAAGGAAAAATGGTCACTTATTCACCATGACACATGTTTTGCTCTTCCAAAATAGTGTTCCAAAATCATACTGGGGGGAAGATGTCCTCACTGTCGCACATATTATCAACTACCTACCCTCAAGAACCTTAGGAATAAAGCACCAATGCAACATCTCTCTGGGTTTTCCAACAATGTCAGAACCACAAATAATCTAAGTCCTCTGGTTTTTAGCTGTCCAGCCTTTATTCATGTATCTAGTCACAACAGAGGCAAATGTGATCCATGAGCAATCAAGTGTGTATTTGTTGGGTATTCTCCAACACAAAAGGGCCACAAGTTTTATTACCCACCTATACGGAAATTTTATGTTACTATTGATACCACTTTTGAGGAGGACTAATCTTTTTTCTGTCAGCCTTATCTTCAGGGGGAGTCTGGTTCTATTGGGGAAGATAAGGTAGAAGGTTTATCTTTTCTTGACGTACCTTTCAATGCCTCTTTCTAGGTCACCTCTATAAGAGGAAATAACTTTGTAGTAGGAATTTGAATTGTCTCCACAAGAATCAATTCCTGAAACTATTGAAACAATTAGAGTCCCAACACCAAACCTTGTGCAATTCCAAAACTCAAACTCCACTCATGGAAATGAGGTATGCATATATTCAATTCCTTCAGTTGTTCCCTCTGATCTTGACTTACCTATTGCCTTGCAAAAAGGAACTCGAGAGTATACTAAGTACCCAAAGTATCCATTGGCTAAATCAATGTCTTTTATCATATTTTCTCCATCTCACAGGAGTTTCTTAGCTAACTTGAATACCATCCCAATCCCTAGCAATTTATCTAAGGCCTTATCCAATGAGAAATAGAGAGAGGCAATGAGAATAGAAAATGGGGGCACTTGAGAAGAATAGAACTTGGGAAGTTGTAGAACCGCCATAAAATAAAAAGGCAGTAGGATGTAAGTAGGTGTTTGGTTACTAAAGGATACACACAAACTTATGGAGTAGACTATGAAGAGATCTTTGCACCAGTAAATAAGATAAATAAGATGAGAATTCTTTTGTCATTGGCTGCAAACTTCAATTGTGATTTATAGTAGTTTGATGTAAAAAATGCCTTTCTTCATGAGGACTTAGAGGAAGATATATACATGGAGATTCCACTGGGCTTTGGAAGAGAAATGAAAGGGAACAAGGTCTGCAAACTAAAAAAAGCATTATATGGACTAAAGCAATCCCCAAAGGCTTAGTTTATCTGGTTTACTAAGGCAATGCTCAACACTGGGTATAAACAAAGGTTGGGAGGTCATACCTTATTCATCAAGCATATAACTTCAGAGTGATTACACTCTTGGTATATGTTGACGGCATAATTGTTATTGGAAACGATAAGAAGGAGAAGGAGATCTTAAGAAACTGCTTGACAAAGGAGTTTGAGATCAAAGTCTTGGGGAAATTGGAATATTTTCTTGGGATCGAAGTAGCTAGATCTCAACAAGGTATTTTCATTTCCCAACAGAAAATATGTGGTTGATCTTTTGAAAAAAAACAAGCAAGTTAATCATAAACTAAGAGAGACAAAGAATGATAAGGTTGTGGATAAGGAAAGGTTCCAAAAATTGGTTAGGAAGCTAATATACTTAGAACACACATGGCTAGAAATTGCTTATGTTATGAGTGTAGTGAGTTAGTTCATGCACAATCCTAAAGAGATTCATCTACAAGCTGTAAACCGTATACTTCATTACCTGAAAGCCAGTCCAGGAAAGGGAATTTTATTCAAGAAAGGTGAAGGGATGACTCTTGAAGCTTATACAGGTGCAGACTATACAGCTTGTCCAATTGATCAACGGTCCACAATAGGCTACTGTACCTTCTTAGGAGGTAATCTAGTCACATGGAGGAGTAAGAAACAAAATGTGGTGGCTTGATCAAGTGTAAAAGCAAAGTTCAGGGCTATGGCTCATGTGGTTTGTGAGCTTTTGTGGTTAAAGATCATTCTTGAAGATCTTAAGATAAAGTAGGAGGAACCTATGAGGTTATATTGTGATAATAAGTCAACCATCAGCATTGCACACAATCCAGTATAGCATGACAAGACAAAACATATCGAGATCGATACACATTTTATAAAGGAGAAATTGGATAAAAAGTTAATTTGTACTCCCTATATGTTTGCTAAGGAACAACTAGCAGATGTGTCACAACAGGACTAAGTTCTCATGACTTCTCAACAATTATATTTAAGCTGGGAATGGATGATATCATTCACCAACTTGAGAGGGAATGTTGGAAAACCAAGACATTAATTTAGGAAAGTTTTGATTTAGACTTAAGGCATTAATTTGAGAAAGTTTTGATTTTGTAATCCTTAGAAATAGGAGTTAATTATGGAAGTCCCAGCATAAGGGGATTTGATTAGGAATAGGATATTCTTTCCTATTTTTTCTGATCTTGTTACACCAATGTACAATGTGTATATATACTCCCTTCATGTCTAGTAAGATCAAGGAAAAATTCTCATCACATTTTCTATTAATAACCACTATGTGAAGATATAGGTGAAACCCATACATCAGAATGAACAAGTTCACAAGGAGTTAAACTGTGTGATTTAAATTAGTTAAAAGGTAAGCGAACATGATTCCGTAGTTACATGCATGGCAAAGAAATGATTATGAACTCTTAGATTTATTACAAGAAATCAAAGAATGTTAAAAATGATGAGAAAGCACTCTAGGACTAGCATGCCCTAAGTGACAATGCCAAGTTGAATCAGAAACAGCAACAAAACCAAGTGAGTTAGTTGGGTTGATGAAACCATGGAGAGGATAAAGACTATCTTGGCTAGTGGAGCTGAGAATTTTATGCTTCGTTAGTAGGTCCTTAACACAAAAACTAGAAGGATTAAACTCCATAGTATAATTATTATCAATAGTAAGTTTACTAATTGAAAGTAAATTTTAAGTAAAAGTGGGAGAAACAAGTACATCTTCAGCACGGATTACGTGAACTGATTGGAATAATAGAAGATCCAAAGAATTTAATTGGTAACATAGCACCATTGTCAACACTAATTGTATAAGTGCCACAATATGGCAAAAAGAATGAAGCTTGCTTGGATCATTAGTCATATGAGTAAAAGCATAAGAATCCAAAATCTAACTATCAGTGCTAGATTCAGTGGCAAAAAACCTTTGCTGAGTAACATCAATTTTAGAATAGAAGGACAAAGTCGAGACACATGGCCATAGCCTCTGTCATGCCCCGAAAGGTACCCTAAACGTGGCAGTCCGCCGTACACAATATTAAAACCTAAGAATGACCACCTCAGTCATGCGAAGGCTTCCATACTATGTACAAGGCATCTAACACATGGAGGAGACTCATCGGAGTAATACATTTTACGTTGATATAGCTTGAGTAACAATGTAAAGGAAATACAAATTTACTATACTTCAGATACAAATCACACTTCAAAATACAAATCATTCAACTCAATTACATTCATCCACAGACTTCCTACATAAACTATTACAAGACAAATCATAAAACTAGCAGATAACTTCAAACATTCGTATTCCTTGCCGAAATCCCAAAGTCCTTCCCGACTTCAACCAATTCGGTCCCCACTTTGCATTCTTGAAATAACCTGCTCATTTAAACAACTATTGGGGTATAAGCTACACTAGCTTAGTGAGAATTCCTTAGTTCCGTACCATAACAACAAGTTATAATCAATCATATGCTATGCATGAACAAACACGTGAGCAAGCAATTATGCATGGGTATCCGGAACCCACACACAGAACGGATTTACGCCCTCCGTATCTTGGGTTAGGAATGGTATTGAGTCTACACGACCGCATCTAGTCCCCAAGCCCTCGGCTCTTAGCACTCGACTCGGCTAGGCTCATCCAAGAATGCATCCACATGCCTTAGTACCCTGAATGAGCTCTGGCACCGGGTTCGTTATCCAAACGAGCACACGGACCATACCGATCGACCTGCGTAGGAGTAGCATGCTACCAAATGCAATATGTCCGATGCGATGCATGACCAATTTAATTTTTGCTTAGGTAAAAATATTTATACATTCTTTAGAGTGACCAACCAATATCACACATATAACAGAAATAATATGAACGGTGCAGTTATCCAATCAAATCGTGGTTTCGATATGCTTTAGTATTCTTTGGCATACATTCATCACAGTCTCATCATATATCCCATCCCCATTCATATCGATTTTTATCTTGTTCCTATAATTCTAATGCAACTAACTACAATCACAATCAAGGTAACAAAACAAGGAGAAAACTCACTCGGCCATTGGATCACCGGTCTTCTAGTAATAATAATCCGGTGGTAGGGAATCGTCGATTCGGGATCTCCTAAAAAGGAAGAAATACTCTAATAAGTATTTCAACTCAAACTAATCCAAACGATCTTATACGAACTATCAAATTCGTAATTCTCGTCCTAAGCGGGAATTCCAACTTAAAACGGCCATAACTTGGTCATTTTAACTCGGAATCTCGCAAATTATATATCGATTTCTATCTACTTCGAAAGATCTATCTAATTCTAATATTATATTTAAGTTTTGAAAAATTTAGGTTCAACAGAGGGATCAGATCTGATCAGTAAGGTTTCCGATTCCGAAAAATAGTTTTGTAAATGTTTGTAATGTTTTTTATATAAATTAGCTATACATGCAATATGAATGATTTCCTAACATGAATGACATGAGATGAGCTTAATGTATGCATGTCTTGATGATTTTGCTAAAAGAAAATTTTATAACTTTTTATTTTGCAAGACCATAATAACAATTACTTGAAAAATCTAGTTTTCTAACTTTGATCATTTCCATTTGTTTTGGATTTATTACTTAAGAAAATATAATTATTTTTGTTAAAATTGAGTCTTCATTATATATTACTTATGACCTTCATTTCTACATAAAAATTTCCATTTTACACTTTGTAAATATGTTTTCCAATATGATTTACTCAAAAATCCGAATTTTAGAAAATCACTTTTTGAATGATTCATTTGGGGAAAACTTGTTTAAAGCATTAAAATTTAAGGCTTTACTATAGCAATTACCTAAGGACTTCATTTAACACATAAAACTTGCAATTTGACTCAAATACTAAGTGATTACTTATGCATCATCTCAAATTACGAATTTGACAATTGATCACTAACTCAAAATTTTTCATTTTAATTCCATTACTTGTTTAACACCTTACTCATGCCTAAACTCATTTTAACTTGTAAAAATCATTGCTTAATGATATCTATTACCTATATACTTCATTTTTCACATAAAACATGAGTTTTGGAGTTGATACATGGGTTCTAAAAATTGGTCTTGGTTGGGATCCGAATTTACAAAATTCATTTTTGGTTATATCTTTTGATAAAATCTATCTAAGCTCATGAAAATCCATTCCTTACATATCTATCTAGAGCCTTTCATTTCTTAAATAAAAACTTCATTTTTGAGTTGGAAAACATGTTTTTAAAATAGGCCTTGGCCAAAATCCGAAATAGAATTTTTATTTTGAAAATAACTTTGAAATCACTTTGATTCATAAAAAGAAGTCTTGATGATATATATATTAAGCCTTCATTTTCTTATGTAAAAATTACATTTTGACACTTGGAAAGTGGTTTTTAAATATGGGTCTTGCCAAAATACGAATTTCACAATTTTGTTTGAGTTCATAACTAAGATCTATACTTAATATGAACATAAACATAAAACAAATGCATGGTAATAAGCTATAAACATCATGGATCTAAACTTCACTTATCAAAATCTTTCATTTATGGTATCTATACCCTAAGCCCTTCATTTTAAATGAAAAATATACATTTTGAAGTTGAAAAACCACTTTTCTAAATAGGGTTCCATTTTCATCCGAATTTTCAAAATTGATTTTTGTTGAAAACAAAATAGATCTTGGGTTTCCTACAACTTTCCTACCATCATCAAGCTATAGCAAGTTGTTCATGAACATAAACAAAGATCTAATGCATCTATGAACTCAAAACTTTAGATCTAGTTTTCTAAACTAGTTTTACATGCATGAATCACTAAGATAGACATGTGATGCTAGATCTATGCATAA
The DNA here is from genome assembly GCA_024138025.1 of Combretum micranthum. Taxonomy (NCBI): domain Eukaryota; kingdom Viridiplantae; phylum Streptophyta; class Magnoliopsida; order Myrtales; family Combretaceae; genus Combretum; species Combretum micranthum. The sequence continues at coordinate 58,927 of JAMXBD010004417.1, forward strand.
ATCATAAGGAATAACAAAAATAACAACTTAAATAACAAGATCTATGGCATAAACAAAAATCAAAGCATAAAAAGTTAGATCTACAAAATATAATAACTTTAAACAAGAAAATAATTATAATACAAGATAAAGTGGAGAAGAGAAAGATTTCATTTTTGGCATCATCATCCTAAGCTTTTAAGCTTATGGAAGTTCATTTGATGCATGAAACCTTCATTATACTTTACCTATATCACCTATGGAGCTTTGAGATGAAGATTTGCTTAGAAAATCTTTAAAAATAAGTGTGGAAGCATGGAAGATGTGGGGGCAGTGTTCTTGAGGAAACAAGAAAAATGAAGAGAAAGAGAGGAAAAGAGAGAGAAAAGCTAAAGAATGAAAGAGGAAAATGAGTAAATGAAGGAGAGAGAAAATGAGTGTATTAATGAATGAAAGAGAAAAAAATAAAACAAGGCAGCCAAGGGAGGGGTGCTGCACGTGAAAGAGGGAGGAGAGAGAGAGTTTTGTTGAAATTTGACTCAAAATTAATTGTATAATTAATGTGTAATGTAACTTTTTGAAGAAGGATTGAAATATAATTAATTTTAGTCAAAATAGGAGTAAATGAAGGACAATGGCAGCCATAAAGAGTCAAAAATCTGCCATCAATTGTGGGATAATGTGTAGAAAGATTGAAGTGAAAAGGAAGTGATATGTGTAAGGTGTACTTGAAGGTATGGGTTGTAAAAGTACTTTATTAATAAAAAAAAAAAATAAAATAAAATTAGAAAATTTATTCCAAATATTGTAGCAGATTTTTCATAATTAAAATTAAATAATTATTTGAATTATTTTAGTATTTTAACAAATATGTTACCGGTATGATCAAAATACGCGAATATGGGCTATAAATAATATTTTTATAACCCGAAAAATTCTAAAAAAATTATTTTATGAAAATAAAATATTTTTAAAATATTTTCAATTATTAAATTAATTTATTTTATTTTTAGTATCGGGTCTTAAACAGAATCTGATCCCGTAAAGACCCGAAACGAACTAAATTTTAGAAAAACAAAATTTTCTATAACATATAAAATATTTATCTAAAAATATAAGCTTTATAAGAATAATAAAATTTTGTAATGAAATAAAAATGAATAGTGCAAAAGACTAATCAATTACCGGTAATAATGGAAATACGATAAAAAGGTTATAACTGTAACTTTTATAACCCGAAAAATTATATAACTGATATATTTAGAAATCTTATGAAATTACGAGTCTAACGGTACTATTGGTATATTTTTGATATCTCGAGCCCCGGGACACGCTTTTCGAAGTCTGTATCCGAACGGGTTCGAAATAGGTCAAAAATTTACCAATCTGATATTTTTAAACAAACTCATATTACTATGAGCTATTCTACTATTTAAACTACATCTCGGCCTCTAGGGTTAGGGGCGCTAGATTGCCGGACTTACACTATTGTATTCCGGTTAGGGTTTCCGGGTGATTTTCCGGTTTAGACCTTTGCCAATTTGGAAACTGATATTTATGTTTATAACATATTTAATTTGAGAAATTTATTTTAAATTTTATTTTTGTAAGTATTTAATATCTCTTAATGTTTTCGGAATTCTTGAATTGAGTTTATTTTCGAAAGTCAATCGTTATTTGCTTTTTAATAATTTGTTTTTGAGCTTTATATTACCCTTTTTATAAGTCGGAGTTAAATATGGAATTTTTCGTACGTCGTGGTTTTGAATTTGAAGACCACTGAGTTCTTATTTTATTGTTTAAAGATTTTCATTTTCTCAGATTAAGAAGTTTTGAATTCTTCGTTTAGGACTTTCGAAATTCGGTTTTAATTTGGAGTGATTTTTAGGGTTTATTTTCGAAGTTCATCTTGAAATTATTTATTGAAATTTTCCGGGGCTTACAGCCTCCATAGGTGTAACATTGAACTATAAACTCTTAAATTTCTCAATAACTTTATTAAAATTTCCAAGATCAAGAATTGAATAAAAATCTAAAGGCAATCTAGGTTAAAACAAGGTGTTATAGAGGTTCTACATTCGACAATCCCGTGGTCCAAACCATAGAACAATTAAATTGAGATAATCATAGTGAAATAACCATGAAATTTCCAATTTATATTTCATACGTGTGTTATTGAATTTATACATGCTTTTGATATATATTGAATGTGATTTGTGTTCATGATGCATTATGTGTTTTATTATTGTGTTAAATATTCAAATACTCTATAATTTATTAAATTTTTAGTTCATAAAATTTAAATTGCATTAACATGTAAGAATTATATTTGGAATGCATTAAAATGAGTAAATAGATCCATGCACATAAGCCTCATTATAGCATAATTCTTTTACCTTAAAGGAGCTAAATACAAGATTAATTAACTAAAGACAAATTTATTAATTAGCCTTTGATAAGTCATTAAGTTCCCTTAACCTCTTATGCCTCAAAAGTCAAACCTTAAGATAATATCAACTTTAATAATGCAAAATTCGTGCACCAATTTCAGACCTCCAAAACAAGCCTTCAAAAGTTTCAAAACCCCATTATCTTCTCCAAAGCTCCCCCATGGATCTATATAGATAAGCCTCTCATTTTCTACATTTTCCACCATCAAAAGCATGCTAGAGGATCACAATACCAAGGTCTAAAGTTCTAGTGGTAAGTATGTGTTTCATGTCTTCAAAATGTGCAAGTTCTTTGTTTTTTGTTTTTTTTTTTTAGCAATAGATTTTAAGCTTAAATTGTGTTTGATGACTTATATACCTTGTTGGTTGTATGAGGAGTGTTATGTTGTTATAGGAGTTAGTGGTATATGTAATATAAGAGATTGGAAGTGTTGAGAAATGCATATGGTTGATGACTAAGTGTTGAGTGTAGTAATTTGGGGGTTGAAGTATGATTTGTGAATGATGATTTGTGGTGGAGAGTTTGATGTTGTGAGTTGGAGTTTATGTTGTTTGAATAATGTAATGAACATATAACAAGCTTTGGAAAGTTTAGCCTAAGTTTGGAAAATTTGTGAAAGTGAGCAAAGTGTAATAAAACAGGGGAAAGCAAACAACATTTTCGTATAGGTTAAATTTTGGTCGTACACCGGCATCTGGGGTTTCTACGCCGCCGGCTTATAGGCAGTGTTGAAAACCAACATAATTAAAATTATTAAAGCCGTTTGAATGTCGCCGGCTTTCACTGGAAAAGTCATCCGGCATTCATTCTTTCATATTGTACGCCGGCTACTGGGAATCAAAGCCACCGGCGTATGTGTAGAGGCTGCCAACGTATCTAGGTACGCGGTCGGTTTGCACCTCTCTGGACGTTTTGAAAAATTTTGGGTTTTGTATTCTACACCGGCTCAAAGCTGCCGACGTAGATTGAAGGCAGCCGGCGTACCCTTAAGCACTGCCAGCGTTGGCAGTGTTGATTTTCATAGTATTGAACACCGGCTCAAAGCCGTCGGCTTTGAGTGCCAGCGTATCCCCTGCGCTTTTGAATTTTAAAAACTTTCTTCAAAATTTTCCAAAGTTTGATATATGATCAATTAAGTATTTGTTAAGTGTTCTATGATATAATAGGATATTTCAATGCTTTATTATGACTTTGTATTAATTTATTTGAATTTCTTTGATTTATTTTATTTTCAACTAGATAATTAGTGCTTGAACTAAGTGTGAGTTTGTAATTACTTCTTTTTACAGTGCGTAATCCCCTTTCGATTAATTCCATTGATTCTCCAGCTAGTACAGGTACGCTGTGACTTGCTTGTATGTTTGTTAGGATAGGCATACTTAAATTTGATATAAATTCTAAGTGACTTAAATATTGCTTGAATTGCTTGTGTTTTCACCGTTGAATCCGGTCCGAGGAGCGGTAACATATCATGATGCAATGATATGTTAGTGTACGCGCTTAGGCCAATAGTCATGATGCAATGACTAAGCTCGGCGGATAATCGATAGGAAATGTAGGGTCTGTTTGGATTGTCTGTTTTTCATCTGTATCTGTATCTTTTTTAAAATGATATGTGTAAATATATCCGATTTGCATCTAAATTTTATCTATATTTGTTCTATTTGATCTTTTGATGAGAACTATCAATTTTTTTTTTTATCTATATCTATTTCTTGATAAATAATTTGTTAGCAAAAAGTTTGAAAAAGTATCTGTATCTGCCGGAAAAAAGCCAAAACAAACAGACCCGTAGTATCTGAGCAACATTTACTTATTCTTGAAAAGAAATAGTATAACTTAATTCAATGTTTATGGGAGTATGTGAATTAAATATATTATGGATTGAGTTAAGTGAAGTTGGGCAACGGCTATATAACCTATATGAGATTATTCTTTTCAATGTAACGTTATCTAGGAGATATAGATATTCGGGCTATCTATATCAACCCCCTGAGCGTTGTGAGCGTTACTCAGGATCCCCAGAATCCCATGGCTTGTTCCGGAGATTGAATACTCCAATGATGATTTGATCAATGATTTCTAATGAAAGATAAATAAAACATTAATGTTGCATTGCATTAGTCTAGGTATGATTATCACTACACTTTTGAGTGTTGTTGCTGTGTACTGGGCCTTTAGCTCACTATTGCTATATTTCAAGTGATGACGATTGTTATGATGACATAGGTTATGGGTCGGATTGGGAGAAGTTTATGGATGAGTGGGGCGATAGGATCGAGTGCAAGATGGCAAAGAAGGAAAATTTTTGAACAAGTTGTTGGTTTAAATATTGTATTTTGTATTTTGAATAGAGGCTTGTTAGTTAAGCCTTGTTTGTATATAAAGACTTAAAGTCTATTTTTCTTGTTTTGTAAAACTCATGTAAGTTTTGTTGTGTCATGTGTTTGAGAAGATTGTAAATTATTTCTTTAAAAGTCTATATGAATAGATTACTCAAGTGAGTAATCCATTTGTAAAAAGTCTTTATATCAAGTTATAGTAGGATTAAACAAACAATTCACATAAATTGTTAGATTCAGGGCAATCTTACATATAATATAAAAATATTATATGTGGTTGGGGACTCAACTTGCTAAATCTTAAGGATTGGTAGGTCGGGTCTTTACAATGGTATCAGAGCGTGTTTATGTAAATTGTTTG